>BRDA01013013.1:1460-16548 GCA_036984385.1 Crenuchus spilurus | reverse complement strand
TGATTAATAGTGTTTATTGAGGATGTTTATGGACTAATATCTCCTATTCTAGTGATTAATAGTGTTTATTGAGGTAGTTTATAGATTAATATCTCATATTCTAGTGATTAATAGTGTTTATTGAGGTTGTTTATGGACTATTATCTCTTATTCTAGTATTAATAGTGTTTATTGAGGTTGTTCATGGACTAATATCTCCTATTCTAGTGATTAATAGTGTTTATTGAGGTTGTTTATGGACTAATATTTCCTATTCCATTCTGAATGCTTCATAAATCTTTATAAATGCTCTAAATGTGTAACAAACACTGGAAAATGGAAACTATTCTAACAGAAAGTTCAAACAAGGCCAGATTTTGGACTTCAAAGCTCAAAGGCCGTTCTGGCAGGTATGAGGGGAAGTCAGGAAAGGCTGTGATATTTCCTGCTGTTCCTGAGGAGGAGCAGCCAATCTGATGGGATTAAATGAAAAGCGTGCGTCTGCTGTCCCGCGGGGGAGATGCATTATGCATTAAGTGGTGCAGAGTTACAGCCGGAACGACACTGAACCTGCAGAGGCTAAAGAGAAGGGAACGAAGTTCTCACTCGACTGCAACCTCATCCATCAGCGCACCTCAGCGACATGTCTGAGCAGTCATTAGTGCTTAAGCAGCCTAAAGCTCATTTCAACACAATAATGTCATTAATTCACAGAGCAGCACTGCTTTTTCTACATTCATGGTACACATATGGAGTTTGAGGTGTTATATGGCCCCACCTACTGTCCAAAATGTGTCACTACACTGAAGGTGAGTGGAGAAATGATTTTTCCCCAAATGAGGTCCCTCAATTAAGGCATATTTGCTGTCACATTGCATGTCTAAAACACAGGTTTGTATCCATGACATATTTGTATTGAGTGTAAATAAACTAAAATGTTCTTGTGTGGTTGGTACCCTGTCCTAGGTTTGGCAAGGATAGTCTGTAACGCCCTGCCCTGCGACAGTGAAGGGGTAGGGGACTCACCGTGACCCTGATCAGAACTATGCTGATAAGATAAGGGATGTATCACTCTGTATCTATACAATGTCCAGCTAAAAACAGTAGCTAAACCATTTTTAAGCCTTAATTCTGTTCATATGTTGCACAGAACTACTTGCTAGGGTATATTCTTCCATTAGCTGTAAAACTAGCCTTGTAGCTCTAGTACAAAGTTAAAACGAGACGGTTTGATGCCCGTAGCAGCGAGATTTTATTCATTTTTACACTTCACAATACGATTTGAGCAGGACGAGCGGTGTGTTTTGATGGTAACAGCTGGGACATGTCGGTGACTATTGAGTTCTATCGTTTGTTAGCAACATTAGCCTCACGGTTCAAAACTTAAGAAGCTAATCATAACCTGACTGATCCACTATGTCTAGTGTATGTTGTAAACAAACAAACAAGTTAATCAGCGTTAACCAATCAGAAAGGTGGACAGGGAGTTCATGGGGGATTCGTGGAGTTCTCTACCACTACAGCCGTGGTGTTGCATGCAATGCAGGATCGATGCAGAAGATGGGTACTCGACACGCACGCACACACATGGACAAACGCACACAATTTCATGCCATGAGCGAGAGTCCCAGGCTTGGGCCCGAATCGCACGCTCACACAAACTGTCTCCTCCATGCGATTTCCCTCACGACCTACCCCATCCAGACCAACACTCAAGAGCTCTTAATGCCCTGAGGCTCCGAGCGTTACGACGCTCCGCATTGGTAGGAACAGTTTGAGACAGTTCCAGGCTAGCGTGAATGGGCCAGGCTGATTCAGTAGCCATTCTGTGCATTTACAGGTGGGAGAGGGGAGGGGGCGAAGGGAGGGGGGTGGGGTGGGTTCTCGATGCATGTGAGAGACCATGATGCTCGATGTCTAAGAAGTGAAGCAAGCCGATGCAGATCAAGCAGAGCATTCCTTTGCGGCTGGGAGCTGCTGGAAGAACGAGCCAGCGCCAGCGACTTACTTTCCACTAATAACAGGCTCAGAGCGCCGAGAGACCAGGCCTGGCCTCTGCAGGTGGTTATTCCTATCGATAAGGACACAGTTCAGTCAGACACACACACATACACACACACAGGAGACAGACACATTTGTATACTTTCTTGCTTAACTGTGCGGTGCTAGTTTTCTCTTATTATACATAAACTGCTATAGATGCTACTGATTGGTTAACTGTCAGCATGGGAGAGGCACAGCTGGACAGGTCAACTGAAACAAGCAAACATGAGAAGGGCCGGTCTTGTGGTGGAAAAAACCCTACAGATCTCTGTTAACAAGCAGGACATGCTTACCACATACATGACGTATTACATTTCAGTCAAAATAGCATCAGCTCAGCTCATTTCACTCCACATCGTCAGCGGAAGAGGGTAAGAGACCTGGCAGGTGTACTTTACAAGCTAACGAGGTAATCATGATAAAAACAACACGTGGCCAGTGTTAAAAAGGATCAATTCTACTGTCACTCTTAAATTCAGCAGATAAAGCCGTGGTTCATTGAGGGACAAGAGTTTAACGTAAAATTTTACAGACTGTACCCTGAAAAAAGTCAAGCCAACTTAACATTTTAAGACAACTTACTGTAATTGAGGTTCACCCAACTCAGACTTCTTAGTTTTGTCAGAAGTTCTAACTCACTTAATTAGGCAAAACAAATATAACACATTTTATTTATTTGTTTTTTCAATTTTCTCCCTTCCCAATGTGGAAGTAGCCAATTAACTCATCCCATCCACTAGGGGGCTCTCCCCATCGCTTTGCACTGTCTCGGAGGAAAGAGCAGGATTCCCAGCTCCGAATGGACCAATCAGTAGACGCCTGAGCCAGCGGACATTGCAATGTGAGAGTGATGGGGAGAGAGAGAGAGCGCCATCTACCCGCCCACAGGGAGCACTGCCAATTTTTGCTCTCTTGGGCACCGGCTGTTGATGGCAAACAGCATGACCGGGATTCAAACTCGCGATCCTCTGGTCATAGTGTCAGTGTCTTATCCTGCTGAGCCACTCGGAGCCTCTAAATATAACTTTATCTCATTTTCACACCAGACAGGACTCATCACACAGTGACATCATTTCCTCCTCTCGGGTTCCCAGTTGTGCGCTATATGAAGGAAAAAGTCACAAAAAGCAGGAAAGTTGATTTAAAATATACTTTAAGACTAGACTAAGAAGCCTGAGTTGGGTATATAATTAAGTGGACTTAAACTTTTAAGTTGGACTGACTTTTTGTCAGTGTTGTACCTATCCACGCAAAAATAACTAAAACATCTATTTCAACAGACAGATACACAAAAGTAAATATGGGGGAATCATTCTCACTCCCCTGTGCTTATTTTTCCCGTCTTGCCATGAAAATGAATGGAATCAAACCTGCTGATGAAGTTAGGAGCTAATAAGATGGGTGTCATTTTTGGAGTAATTAATATGTGAGCAGTGTGAGTAATAAACAATAGTTATTACTTAAGCAATAACTTGTGATGTAGTATTTTTCATGATGTGCACAAGAAATCTAACTGCTTCGTCCCTGAATGAACCAGTTTATGCTCCACTGACCGTGTCTCCCACATGGGGGCAGCCAAGTTTAAAACAGGTTTAGTACAGAATCTCTAGATACACTCTATGTGCAAATGTTTGTGGATGCCCATTACTGACAGAGATGTACAGCTTGTCTAGGACCTGTAGAGAAGTACTGCCCATAGAACAGGACTCAGGCATGGAATAGAGGGAAAAGTCCCCCAGCATTGAGCTGTGGAGCAGTGGAACTGTGTTCTCTGGAACGATCCTGTACTTTTGGGATGAGCTGGGATGTTGTTTACCATCCAACAACCTAACGCTTCCTTGCAAGTCCTGACGGCAATGCTCCAAAATCTAGCAGAAAGCTTTCCCGGACATTAGAGACTTACTTAGAATGAGAAGGTGTCCCAATACTTTTAGTGTACATCCTGTGTCAACCTAGTGTCTGTTTCATAAGTTGAGACTGACCCCCTCTGTTATAATCTGAGGCATAATCACAGTGTTACTATGAATTACTGTGGAACTGATTTGTAGACTATATGTGATAGTATAGTGAGGTAATAACTATAAAAGGGTCATTTGGACGAGACAAGTGAAACAGTCAATGAAGCCATTGTCCTTAAGATTCCTCCAGCAGCAGAGGACAGCAGGTCATTTGTCTCTGATAGCTCTGACCGTACAGAGTGTGAGAAAAGGCCTGAAGGCTGTGCTGAAGTAACATGAGTGAAAGGCCCACCTTCTCGTGTGTGTTGTCGTACACATGTTTGTGTGCGAGTGCAACGGAGAAGGACGTAAACAGAGAGATAGTCATGTGACAGGTCATGTATGGCTCTTCGGGCTAGGGGGCAGACATCAGCGCACTCATGCCCTTACAAGACAACACACACACACACACACACACACACAATGCAGAATGGCATGAATCATTCTAATGGAATAGTCCCTCTGAGCTATAGCTGTATGTCAGCACTGCAGTACTATAGTGAGATCAGTGTGCCTCTATAAACCTCCGTAACTCTTCTTAATCTCTTCCTCAGTTACATTATAATTACTCTGCACTGCAGTCCACTGCACTGAGAGAAGCAATAGATCAAATCAAACGATCTGAGCAAGTGAAACCATCTTAAATCTAGACTATGCATCATTTTCAGAATGCTGTATGTACTGGAATGTCATTTACGTTTATAGTAAAGTATTTCAGAATGCTGCAGGTTATATTGATTTGAATGGGCCACACCAAGGTATCTCTTGGCATTGACTGTGGCAATGGTTTTGTGTTTCTGATTCTTTCACATCACTGCAAGCAGTACATTCACTTATCACAACACAATACCCAAAACCCTGTTTTCACATGTGCTGATATATTGTGAGAAAACACTAAACATTTTTTAGAACTTGTATGTGGTTTTATTTCTAAGGCTTAACTAATGAAAGGTGACACTGTGCTTTACTGAGTCACTCGTTCCTACATTGAATATTCATTAGAAAGGTGTGAACACTCAAGGTGAGAGACTCCCATTTTGTTTGATGTCAGTCTTCACACATTCCTGGGCCACTAATCCACCAATGGAATGTCCAGAATTACCATGTCATTATCATATGAATGACAGATCGCACGAGTGGGTGGAAAACAAAGCGCAGCTGTCTGACTCGCGCTGAAAAACATGTCTCTGCTTATTTAAGCTCCTCTCACAAATTTCTCAAAATATATTTTGATTCAAGCTACATATATTTGAAAAGTAGACCCTATAAGATCTCAGGTGTATTCTTTTTGTTTCTAGGATAAAGTCTTGTAGAGTTCTTTAAGTGTTTTTGTGGAATTTCGTTAATATACTGGCGGTGGGTTAAAAGAAACATCATTAAATAAAGCTAAGCCTATTAATCTGCAACAAGTTTATGAGTCTGTAGGTACAATAACGCATTCCTACTTTTTTTTTCCTTTTATTTTTTGGAATAATAAGCAGGATAATGTATAATCTGCTGGTAAAATTGGAACCTCTGCTGCTGATCCTGTCCTATCAGAATTTATTTTCCCAACCTGACTGGTGGACTATATACTGTATTATCCTTTATATATTTCAGTAAGTCTAGTTATTTCACTGTTAAAGCACTGAAACAAGTAATTATCTCTTATGTAGATGTTACATAAATTATCTGACAATGTAGTGAATAAAATAAGTCAAATAAAGTCAGGTTAGTGTTACAATAAGCTTACAACATTCCCAAAATGAGAAATAATTACATGTTTAGATCAGATTTTCAATGGTTTCATTTGCTCAGGAATTTTGTCTTTATGTTCACCAGCTTTTGGCAACAACTGTGTTGATGTTATGCATTTTAATGTAACACACATTGCAATCAAGTCCATTCAATGCACTACTATCAGTATATCAGTGAGACTGGATCTGGTTGCTTTTATCAAAATCGAAACACCAGATGAGTGATCTCTGCTCCGAGGTCAGCGCTGAGAATAAAACTCGGCTAGTTTTTGTGGGAAAATATTCCAAACATCACAGTAAATAAGACTTAAATATATTCCCGTTAGATCACTCTTAGTCTCCAGACTGGCTTTGTTATTGGTAATAAAATAGTACTATAAACCTAAAAAGAATGCAGTTATAAATGAAAATGGTTACAAAAGAAGAGATTCACACGCCTCTCACATCTGTTACTGGCAAGTGAGAGCTTCTGTCTTTAGTTAACGTTCACACTGCTGTCTGTATGTGGATTATGAATCAGGAATATATGATTGAAGGGTGCGAAGACTACAAACTAGGAACACATACTAGTCCTTTGGAAGAAGCATTTAGGCATACAGGAAATAGCTAGTTTCCATCTCTAATGGGAGCAGGGAATGCATAAACAGGCCCTTTAGGAGACATGGTCTACTGAGTCAGGGAACAGGGGCTCATGGAAAAATGAGTTTGCTGGTCTTTCTCCACTCGATACTCACATGTCACTGGCGATGGAGGAGTTGCGGGACATGGACTTGGGTGACAGGTCATAGTCGCTGTCCGAGCGGTAGAGGAAGGATTCCCTCCTCTGGCTGTGGACGAAGTTGGCCTGCAGGATCAGGCCTGAGCCCGGGCTGGTCATCGGGTCCAGGGGGCTCCTTCCTGACGACGTGCCATTGTCCACGTCGAAACTGCAGAGGGAGAGAGATATGGTCAAATTAGAGACGGATGCAATCTGCTGAATTGAGTGGGCAGCACAAAGATACTCCCGATGCTTTGGTGGTGATACACTGATTTACTCTACGCTTCAGCTGGCCTACAAACTTGGCTGATATAAACTCCATGTTATCTGTCTCAGTAGTAAAGCAGTGATGATGTTTTAGCGTTGTTTGTTTTTAGATAATGAATATCATTAGATACACACACACTATAATACATATATAAATACATATAATACATATAAATATATAAAATGTTCTGTTTATACTAAAGTCGTCCAAACTATGAATAAACACATCTGTAATTATTTAGTAAACAAACAAGTAAACAAACCAGAACATGTTTTATATTTTAAGTTGGCACCTCTTGCTTAGATGCAGCTTTCTTGGCATTTTCTCAGTCAGCTTTATGAGGTAGTCACCTGGAATGGCTTTCAGTTAACAGCTGTGTCTTGTCAGGAGTTCATGACTTGCATTTCTTGCCTCTTAATGTGTTTGAGACATTAGTTGTGTGTCTACTTTGAAGTAAAATCTATAACATGTTTTGGTTTGTTTAACACTTTTAAGTTTACTACATGATTCCTTATGTATTCCTTCATAGACTGGAAGACTTCAGTGTTCATCCATAATGTGGGGAAAAAAAGAAAAAATATAAACGTTGAATGAGGTGTGCCCAAACTTTTGACTATTTACATAATTAAAATATTTGTATTCACAATCATAATATTGTATGCATAAGCTTGTTTTTTGGGGGGTTGTTTGTATTGGAATTAAGCAGTAATATAACATTTTATTATTTCTTAGTCTAGCTGACATTTTTGGAAATTTGACCAATACTCAACAGCGTCGAGGGCATCTGACATTATGTATCACTAAACGGCCTACAGTCTCTAATTGTGTCCAAATAGTGATAACTCTCAAATGAGACAAATCAGTTAATGGAAAGGACTGAACTGATGCTGGGGGTTGCATAGCATAAGTGTTATCCTAAAGCTACTAATCCCTGTAGTAATGTTAAATCGAGATGACTGGTGTTTCCCTTTGCAATCACATCCGGTTCTCAGAAGACCTAAAGCATCACCAGATTTACTCATTATAATCCAGGCCCCTGGGACACACTCTAAGAGGCTACATGGAAGTTAAACCTATTGTGCGGGTGAAGCCTCCATGATGTCACTACACATGATACGTCAGTGGCAGAATTCCCTCAGTGCTAAATATACCTGTAAGCTTTAAGTACAAGAAGCTGTGCATTATGGGTTTGTTTTGTGTAATGGAACATTTGTCCAGTTTAACTTCCGTTGCTACATATTTAGGCATTTTATTTGTGTTTATATATACAAAGAAAACACGAGGAGTATTATAACATCAGGTAGGCTAGTCTAGTTTGTTTGAGAGGACTCTGTATACCATTCTTTAAACGTTTGGTTGTGTCCATTAATTTAGCATCATTTCTACAAATGTGTGTTTGTCGTTGTAGTAGCTATTCTATCACAGGTTGTCAATCAACAGATATTTAGTGGTTATCATTTCCAATGGTCCATAGTCAAGGCATTGACTACACTTTTTTTAAATATAATTTTTACCCCTGATTTTCTCCCAAATGTAATTTAGTGGCAATTAACCCCGCCCCTTTTATCAACTCTCCCTATCACTATTACTTGCAATGTCCCTAACTCTCTTGGGAGGGGGCAGATGAGCACAGGCCTCCTCCGATATCAGTGATATCAAGCCTGAACTGCTGGTGATACATCAGCTGACGCGCTCGGACGAAAGTGCAAATCCCCAGTTCTGATGGATGGCCCGGCAGACGCCCAAGTCAGTCGAAATTCTTTGTAGTGCTAGTGAGAGTGCGCCATCCTGCCCACCCAAAGAGAGAGCACAGCCAATTCTGCTCTTTTGATGCCCCAGTTGCTGATGGAAAGCAGCGTGATTGGGATTCGAACTCACAATTCTCGGATCATAGCGGCAGCGCCTTATTCCGCTTGATTACGCTTTTTTTTAATTGGATCTATTTCACAGGTGTCTCGTTATAAAAAATTATGATTATAAAAACAGCAGTCAGCCAATCAGAAAAGAGTATTTGAAGAGTTCATTTGCAAAGAACAGATATTTCAAATTTGTACATTTTTGAGAATGCCTGTTATCTGGAACAAAACAAATGGACCCAAAATGACGTCTGGTTCCATTGACGTCCAAAGTAAAGCTATCATTTTGGAAGATGTCTGTTTTTGCAAACATTACTCATGTCTTTGGTATAAAGGAAATTTAAGCAGATAAACTCTAGCATGAGATAAGAGCTAATAACAAAAAAACAAACCTTTACATTCAGCCCAAACATTATGACCACTCACAGATGAAGTGAATAATGTTGATTATCTCATAACAGTGCAGGTCAGGTGGCTTAGAAATCCCCCAGATCTCAATCAAACAATAAATGTTACCCCTCACAACTTACAGTAATCAAAGGATCTGCTGAAAACATTGTTGAGCCCCAGTACCATACGGCATCCTCAGAAAGCATCTCTCTGTTTCGACTTATTAAGCATTTTGTAATCTTGATCGTAATGCTTTGGCCTCAAGTCTGTGTACAACACATACGTGCACAGTTTACTAGTTAATAGTTTACATTCCTCTCTATGTGAGGTGTTTCCACTCACACTGTAGCTAAATGTGGACGTGGTAACCCTCAGGAATCCAAAGGAAGTCTTGAGCTTGTTTACTTCTACAGGTAAATGCTGTGGAAAAAAGGATTTGCCCTCATGGGAGCCAAATGTTATCCTACGATCAAAATGTTCATGTTTCTTATCCTTCTGTGGACACAGGCTTCCTAAATAAAGACCTAAACACACACACACACACCCCTGATCCCAAAACCTCCTGGCTGAAGATATTTTCCAGAAGAACACATGGAGCCAAGAAGGATGTACATGGTGCTCTGGATAAAGTGTTCAGACTCTGACAAGCTGCAATCTCTCATCATAGAAAACACACTCGCTCGCAGATTCCTCACCTAAAAAGGCTAACAGCAGTCAGCTTAATGGCAGCCTAAGCACACCTTAGAGTCAATTTTATAATCCAGGCAGACGTATTTCCCGTACAGCTATTTAAGGTATGAAAAAGCACACAACGAGGAAACCGCAGCGATTCAAGCTTTTTCTGTGCAGATCTTTACCTCAGTCCACCAATCAAAACATGTTTAGAGTCCAAATCTGGCTTCTTTAGTTAAGAACTGGAGCTGTGAGGCTAATGCTGCTAGAACTCAATAGTCACCCAACTGTTTAAAATCACAAAAAACTTCTCTCCATCCACTCAAACTGCATCCAGATCTTTTTCTTATTTATTTATTTATTTTTATTTCTGTATTTTTCTCCCCTTCCCAATGTGGTAGTAGCCATCCCATCCACTAGGGGGCTCTCCTCATCACTTTGCACTGTCCCTGACTATAGGAGGGTGAAGTCAAGCACAAGCCTCCTCCACTGCGTGTGATGCAGCCACCACCTCTTTTCTAGGTACCGCTGATACACCGTCACTGGGGAGCCAACGAGCTCAGAGGAAAGCGCAGGATTCCCAGCTCTGAATGGACCAATCAGTAGACAGCTGAGCCAGCAGACATTGCAATGTGCTCATGATACTCTGGTCATAGTGTTAGCGTCTTAGCCTGCTGAGCCACTCGGGGCTCCACTGCATCCAGATCTTAACTACGGTTCATGTGATGTGGTTTAGGACACACTGTGAGAAAGCTGCTGAATGGTATCTGTTACCAATCGCAATAGGAAATGCCGATCTAGATACTAATGACTTTAAGAGCAAATAAACTACATTATTGCCTTTAAAAGGCAAATAAACAATGACTCATATTCACAAAGCTTCTCAAAGTAGGAGTGTTGATCTAGGATAAAATTCCACTGTCAGGAACAGTGCTCTTGCTCTAAGAAGTTTTGTGAATATGGACCAATGTTGTTGTCTTCGAAGCTTATTGCCATCAAAAATGGACAATAAATCATAACAGTTTTAAGTTCCAAACCTAAATCCACAGCTTAGTGGCTTTCAGCTTGCCTTTTTAAGCTGGAGACAAAGGCTAGCTGTGGCCCCTGTCCTGCTGTTGCTATGAACCTTCATTCTCTCTCATGTGCAGGCCTCGGACGTGTTAAATAGCTCTTTATTGAGATGCTCCCTTGTGGAGACTTAGAAACAAATGCTTGGCTATAAAGTTACAAGCTGAGTAGCTTCCCCCCCAACCTTCTCACCACATAGGTCAGCCAAAAACCGAACCATCAGTCTCTGTCCAACTCCCAACGGCGCCACGTTCAATGCCATTGGTCTTACTGCACAGCTTGGATGCTCCTGGAAATAGCCAGTTTGGTGCATAAAAAGGGGAGGCTGGACACACCAGTGAATTTATGTGTGGAACAGGCCTGGTCGTCTGGGGACTTGTATGAGAATGTGTCAGAGACATGGTGGACAGCAGGCATCTGAGTAAGGTCCAATACTGAGTGGTAGAACAAATGTATTCTTTTTGTAGGTCTTTGTACCAAAATGTTATTGTAAAAAAATAAAAAGACAAGTGACACAATGATAGGAACCTATACGTTGATTTTGGTGAGGGTCAAAAGTGCCCAGATGTAGTTTTACATGCCCACTTAAAACCCTATGACTTTTACCAAAACAAGCTGTTTTCCCTTATAAGGTAAGCACATGAATAATGCGACAAGCTCTGCTCTGATTGGCTGTTTTACAGCTGGAGCTAAAAACAGCAGATGCCAGAAAACAGGTGAGAAATGAAACCACCCTGGCAAGTGTTTGCAGAGCTGAGGGAAAAAATGGAGAGAGAAGAGGAAGATAATCTCTGCTTATTTATCCATACCAACTATGCCAAGGTACATACAGTTTCCCATTCTAGGGCAACTTTAAAAGATGGGAGATAAATAGCGGCATTTAAGCTCCAAAATATTATGCAAACTCTCAATTAAGTGCTAGTTTATTCACAACCGCCCTAAAATCAATCTTCAAAATCCCAGCCACTTCCAGGCAAGGGCAGCATTTTGCATTAGCGTGCAAAACTCTGGCTTCATGTGGACACCTGAGCTTTACTCAATACTGTTTGCCATAATGTATTGTGATACATCCTGCAGGGCAGCTACCCAAAGGAGAGCAGCAGATACACAGCGGAAATGCAGTGGTTTCATAGACAGTGCAGCTAAACCTGTTTGACTGGTGTTGCCTTGAATGGTTCTACTGGCCTACAAATCACCACTTTTAAGTTCTTCTGAAGTTTCAGATTAAGACCAAACTGACCACCTTTATGAGATCTGTCTCTATTAGTAATATATAGTGGTGCTATAGTAATATATGACTTTTGGCACTTCACACACTGACTGGTAGGTTTAGAGTGGTCCATCATCTACAACAGGGGTGCACAATACGTCGATCACGATCTACTGGTCGATCGCAAATGTAGTGTGGGTAGATCTCATGGCATTTAAAAAAATAGACGTCAGCCAATCATCCGTCCTCGCTATAAAAAAATCTCACTTGATTGACATACAGGGAGAGTGGTCGAACACTAGGACCCAGCGGGATTCCAAGCCGCTCAATCTGAAAATCCTGTTTCACTTTAGACCCCCCACAAGCTCATTCAATTGGCTCTGCTGTTTCTTGTACACCAGGATACATTGTACACATAAATTGTCAGTATATTTATAAATATACAGGGGTTAGACAATGAAACTGAAACAGCTGTCATGTTAGTGTGGGAGGTTTCATGGCTAAATTGGACCAGTCTGGTGGCCAATCTTCATTAATGTCACATTGCACCAGTAAGAGCAGAGTGTGAAGGTTCAGTTAGCAGGTAAGAGCACAGTTATATAGTATATTACAATGCACACAACATTATGGTGACATACCAGAGTTCAAAAGAGGACAAATTGTTGGTGCACGTCTTGCTGGCGCATCTGTGATTGAGCCACTTTGGGGTGTTTTGGAGGAGCGAGTCAGGAAACGGTTTCCTCCACCAGCATCACGTAGTGACCTGACCACTATCCTGCAAGAAGAATGGCTTAAAATCCCTCTGACCACTGTGCAGGACTTGTATATGTCATTCCCAAGATAAATTGACCCTGTATTGGCTGCAAAAGGAGGCCCAACACCTACTAATCAATTATTGTGGTCTAAAACCAGCTGTTTCAGTTTTATTGTCTAACCCCTGTATGTCTTGCATTTTTTATATTAGGTAGATCATTTTGACTTAGTCATTAGATAAGTAGCTCGCAGGCTGAAAAAGTGTGTGCACCACTGCTCTAAGAGATCCAGCTAAGAGGAGGTCTGTGCCAGATACTCAGCTAGATAACAGCTAATAAAACTTGCACATCAACAGCTACAATCTCTAACTGAATACCAACAAGGTGGAGCTACAAGGGGGTTTCTAATGAAGTGGTCAGTGAATGAATGCAGTGAACATTTTAATACAACACTGAGAAAAGTCATCAGGATGGAATCAAGGCCTATTCAAGGCTCCTTTGCGCATACATAAAAGATCTAGACTTAAAACCTCAAGAATCTAAAATAAATGTTATTGTCCAGTCCAGCATCTGAGAAAAGCCAAGACCATTTGTCGGTCTTAATTGTAGGTTAGCCTGGTTTTGCTCTGCTTTTCTAAACAAGATATTTTTGACCTGAGACTGTACATAAACAAGTGTGCATACAAACACAAACCAAGGCTCCTTCTTCCAGCAGGCGAGACCTGACACATCTGATCTGCCTCATCAGACGTCATGCTCAGGGCTTAACGTCACACGTGACCTGAATCAAAAGGCCTGTCATGTGAGCTCCTCATAAGACCAGCCGTGCCTCTGCCTCTCCGGCAAGCTAAGTTTGGAGACGTCCAGGCAGGTACCTCCCCACAGAGCGCATGTCTGAGCTTGGCTGACGCACTGCAGGGGCCACCAGCTCTATGGGGGCCACTCTAATTGGCCTTCGCGTGGCACGGGCCCACAGTTACCGGCACGTAGACCACAATAGGGTTTATTTATAAAGGCACCGAAGACGTGTGGAGGAGAGGGACAGAGAATGGCAGGAGGGAAGCTAAAGGAGACAGAATGAAAAGAGCGTCCTTGGCCCATTTTTGGCAGAGGTCGTCCCCAGATAGATCACTGCATGGTGAGAGGGAAGAGAAAGAGAAAGAGAAAGAGTGTCCAGGGAGCCGAAGCAGAATGGCCATGACGTGTTACAATTTGATACCGCACGCCTGTGCTGCTTCTCACACACACAGGACTCCCGAGTCGAGGCCACGAGCAGAATACACACGAGACTAAGAGGGTGCTGAAGCATGTAGCAGCATCTGTTTCAAAATATGCTCTTACTAAGCGTGCCTTTCTGGGGCAACAAAGCAGCTAATAACAGACCAGCCGGTGCAGCTCCTTCAGCCCAAAAGCTAACTTTATAATCTCCATATTAACTCGTTGTTACAGCAATGACATTACACAGTAACATACATTAGCAAGCTGAAATGTTAGCTAAACATTAATCACATAAACTACTAATAGTGTGGAAGAAATACTATCTAGAGCCCTTACAAAGAATACCATGGAACTACCATCACACTGCCCGAAAACCCATCACCAACACCAAGATTGGTTTTACAGAACAATGTTTTTTGAACACTAGTGTAATGGTAGCACCATGGTGTAAGCTGTAGTAATTAATTAACATATAGCTAATGTTGTTTTGATTGTTTATAATGTAGACAACAATAAAAGTTTCAATCTTTGGTGGCAGCATTGTCTACAATTTAATTAATAAATAGTAAGAAATGCTTGGAATTTTTAATATAACTTGAATTAGCCACCACATTTTCATTTGGAAGCCTTATTAAACATGCTAATGCTTGATAAATACTGGTAGCCTATAAGATATATATCAGAATTAAGAAGTTACCTAGCTAGTTGTTATTTATACCATGCTAAGAAACACAGCTAACATTACTGCAAATTTAGCCAATGTGTCATATTTTAGCTTGCTAAGGTTAGCCAGTTTAATGGGCTAGATTTATATCATTTCATGAGTAAATTAGCTAACATTAGAGATCATTTAGCAGTGTCACATCTTAACTAGCCAATAGTGATGGGAAGCTCGGCTCTCTTAAGAGAGCTGGCTCTTTATGCTCGGCTCCCAAAAAAAAGAGCTCCCAAACGGCTCTTTGCTTGTTATCATTTGTAGCCTCATATTTAAATCTAAATAAGCAAAAATAAATGGTTTGTGTGCTGTTGCCTTCAGTCTTTTTATGATAAACTTTATCATTGCTTGTGTAATTGTCCTGTTAAAAAAACATTCATACTTTTGGGGAGTGCAGTAGATATGTGACAACTGTTCTTGGTTTAGG
>BRDA01013012.1:25780-36441 GCA_036984385.1 Crenuchus spilurus | reverse complement strand
AAAAAAAAAAAAAAAAAAAAAAAAAAAAACACCTCCCCCCCGACTCAAAATTTTGGTGAAAAAGGATGATCACCAATTTTTTTTTTTACTTGGCCTTACATAGATGCCTATCTATCTGCATATGATGAGAAGTAATGTCTTACCCCTCTGAAACAAACACAATAAAAAAACAAACAAACTGGAGATACAGACAAAAATCCTGGTATGCTCTTAGGTCTCAAGAACAGTAGAACTTCCAAGGTTTCTTATTCTCTTGCCCATCCTGTTTACTTTTGCGCTGTCCTTTCTTACAGAGGTGCACATGTAGGCCCCTGTAGGCTTCATCAGTAGGGTGTCCACACATATGCACACACACCAGAGCCAGCAGCAGGTACCTGATAGTGAGCTTTTGCTCTTGTTCTTCCTCCCTCTCCTTCTCCTCCTGATGCTGTTGCTGCTTCTCTTGCTGCTGCATGCGCTGCTGCAGGCCTCGTGCTCTCCTCATACACTTTTGCAGTCGGGCCTCAGCCACTGTTCTGCCCTGCCCGTTAGCACTGCTCTCATGCATGGGATGCCTGAGTTTGGCTTCAATAGCAACAACAAAATGAGAAAAGCAGAAAGAAAAAAGGAAACAAAAAGATGAGGAAAAATAAAACACTGATGGGTGGCATGCCAACATATTTGTTATGAACTCAAATCACACTAGGTTGGAGAATGAGGCAGGTTAGGAAAGAAACACACTGGGGCAAGAAAGAAAACAGTACTGGGATCTAAACTAATGCTGTAAAACTTTTAATTGTAACCTTTTCAGCACGCAATGGTTAAATTATAGTGAAGGTTGAGGTCATTAAATTAAAAAGAAATCATGTTCAGGCATGGAATTAAATGAAAAAAAAAAAAACCGTATTCAGACATGGAACCAAAAAATAAATAAATAAAAAAAGAAATAGGTCTTCCACTGAGCTCCAATATAGGCCTAGCTCCAGTGTAATTACAGAGGCATGAGAGCATATTCTAAGCCTAGAGGATCCAGAGGTAATCTGTGATTTCTCTAACTATGTAAGGGACCTTGCTGAACAGGTAGAGGAGAAAGGTTGAGGTGACACCACTGGGATTAGCGCAGGAGGAAGAACTGTGAGTGAAAGCAAAATACTGTGCGAGGAATTACATGCGTGTCCATCACCCTTTAGAAATGTCTAAACACACAACAACCATACATGGAGACACAAACGGCAGATTTTTTGCTGAAACCCAATCAGATGTTGACCACAGAGGCACAGAAAGAGACTTGTTGACATTTAGAGACTAACACAGGCTCTCACACTCCAGTGAAGCGTAAGGAGAGGTTACCATAGAACTAAGCACCACCCCCATTTCCCTTGGCAGCTGGCTGTTTCTATGGTAGCAAGTAAACAGCACTCTGAGTGGCCTGGATTCATTAGGATGAGAGCAGAGGCCTGTAGCCACTCAGACGGCAGGGAACACAGCACGTTCCCTAAAAGCTGTATGAGGACAGAGGTTAGCCTGTGTACAGCACAACAGGTCTATGGTAATTTTAGGAGCATGGAGGCCTAAATAAATTTCCATAAGAATCCATAAATTACAATTTCCCAAAACAGTGGAACCTTGACTTACAAGTGAAATCAACTTATGTATTTTCCAAGAAAAGAAGAAAAGGATGATGTTTGTAGAAACTTGAGTGGGTCAAAGAACACACACACATTTCTGCTTGTTAGTTTTTTTTCTAGAGATGCTACAGCCAAGCATAATCAACAGAAAAGCAGCAGGTCAATTAGCTGTCAGTGAGCATACACAAGACATTAATAATAAATCAAGATAATCATTTTTAACCAAATGATCTTCAATGTCCTTGGATATAAAGCACGGAATAATAAAAAAATATGAGGTGTGCATATTGCATAGTGTGCAAGTTAATGTAATAATGTATTGCAAAATTTAAGTATAGCGAGTAAGTTAAGTGATAGAACACAAAATGAAAAACTCCCCCAACCTCCTTGGCCAACCTCCTCCACATCTTCGTCTGATCTTCAAGGTAAATACATTTAATAAAACCAGTTTATTTCTTTACATTCTCTTTTATTATCAATATTTTTATACATTATTTGTTATTCATAAAAGTACATTTTTCTTATTTAAAAACACCTAAAAAAAATTGGTGTGGTTTTTGGGGGGCTGGAACGGATTAATAGCATTTCATGAGCAAATTGAGTTACGAGCTCAGTCACAGAACAAATTAAACTCATAAATCAAGATTCCACAGTACACAAAATTTATGGCACATTAAATATTTAAAGTTTATTATTTTTTTGTTTATTATTATTATTATTATTATTGTGTTCAAATCAGCAAACAAAATTAACTTTAGCATTAATATGTCCAAATTTATTTTGATTAGGCATATGCAAAACGTTGCAAAATTCATAGTTTGGCATAGACATGCATAGTTTAATGCATTTAGATTTCTTTTATAAATGAATACAATGACTCCCCATCTTTGCTTTAGAATGGTAGGTAGGTGAATATAGCATTCGTCCTGCCAATTAATAGTTGTCCAATGCACACTATGCAAATTAAATAGTAATGTCTGATTTTATGGCACGGTTATGTAAAATTAATGTCCAACCTTTGTAGTTTTAGCCTACCCATGCTCAATGCAATTCAAATACAGGGTATGAAAATTTTATAGTTTAATAAATTAATACAAGTTTGGACAGCATGGGAAATGCCATGACAAACTCTGACAAACCATGCTTTGCACAGTATGGGAAAAGCTTCTTACGTTTAGTGTGACTTATTTCATTACTGTATTTGTTGCAGAGCATATGTAACACAAGGTATTTCAAGTTTTGTCTGTTCACCTTCATTTCACTGGTTAATATCCTTCTACTCCTGTTTCTCAGGTCTGCAACAAATTTTTAAAAAATTGTATTGCGGCAATTTGTGCATATCGTGAGGCAAAAAAACCCCAATGTGATATAAAATAGGTGATGTCAACAGGTAACCATGATTATGAAGAAAAGCAGTATCCACAAAAGGCTGAGCCTTTGAGGACCAAAAATGGGTAGAGGAGTTCCAGCTTGTCAACAGATGCATGAGAATATTATTGAAAAAAAAGATTGGAAAGAATGTACATTTCTCCATACATTGCATATTATTATTATTATTATTATTACTATTATTATTACTATTATTATTATTATTATTATTATTATTATTATTATTAGTAGTAGTAGTAGTAGTAGTACATATTATTCAATGAATTTCCACATGTAAAGGACAAGGGTGTAATCAGAACACTCAGTCTCCGATCAATCAGAAGGCACTGCATCAAGAACCGTCATTTATCAATATTGGAGATAACCACCACACAGTCAAAGAATTACTTTGGCAAACCTTTGTTAAGCACTACAATACAGAGCTGCATTCACAAAATTTGAATGTGCAAAAAAGAAGCCTCATATTAGCCAAGTTCAGAAGTGATGTTGACTTGGGATGAACCATCAGACAGTGGAAACAATTATTGTGGTCAGCCATATCAGTTTTTCCAGACCTTTTTCGGAAAAAAAATGGATGCTGTGTGTTCCAGAACAAAGACAATAATGACCATTCAGACTTGTTATCTGCAACAAGTCCAGGGTTTTTTCATGGTATGGGGTTGTGCAAGGCCATTTCCACATCTGTGATGGCAGCATTACTGCACAGAAGCACACTGAGATTTTAGAGCAACATATACTGCCTTCAAGACAACATCGTGTTCAAAGATGTTTCTGCATTTTTTAACAAGACAACCACATCCTACACACATTGCAAAGGCAAACAGGTACTGGGGGTCTGGTACAGGTACTGGACTGGTCTGTCTGCAGTCCCCAATAGAGAATGTGTGGAGAAATTTGAAATGAAAAATGTAATAATGGCAATCCTGTATTGTGCACACATTAAAACATATTTACAGGAAAAATAGGACAAAATAACACCTGCAACACCTCATCAATTGGTATCCTGGGTGCCTAAACATCTTTTAAGTGATGTGAGAAGGAATGGCATCATTACATAGTGGTACATGCTTTACCGTCCCAACTTTTTTTGTAATGTGTTGCAGGCCTGAAATGTAAGAATGGATGTTTTTATATTGTCATATTAACAAATAAATTTAAATTGTCCAGAAAGAACATGAAATATCTTAGGTTCATTCTGTCTGCAACCTTCAGTCAAAGTAAATGTAAGACACACTTTTGTTAAATTTGTGTTTCCCATACCATCATGTTTTCTGATTTGGGGTTGCGGTTTACATACAGAAGATAGGTGGAAGACCAATTGCTGATGCATGTTATTTTTGTGCTGTGTAAATCCTGGCTGCAAACCAGAAGTGTGAAATCTGTCTTCAGCTAGACACCTTCCACTCCAGAAGAAATAGGTAATTATCCTAAATTTAGATATAAAAATGACAATATATTGCAGTGTAATATTATATTTGTCATATGCAGTATTGCAATATAAGTTATTATATTAAATTGTGAACCGTCACAATACGAGTCATTTCTTAGGTTCTTGCCAACACACAGCACCATTTACATATCAATTTAATCTTTAAATGTAATAAATGGTAAATGTTTATAATGACTAGTTATTGGTATTAGGTTAGGTGTTATCTCTTGTGTATCTCTTGTTCAGTCTTTTTCTAGGATAAATCATAATTTTATGGGAAAGCTGATATATGCAGCAGGCAAAACATAAAAGCATTATAAAAACGGGTATTTCTCAAATGTCGACAAAAAGAAGTCTCTCTCTGTTTCTCTCTCACACAACACACACACACACACACACACACACACTCGGAGGTGGTAAAAATTGAGTGTAGAATTCTGAGCACTGGGTGGGGCTACTTACACACTGCTTCATTTACCACAGAGAGAGCAGCAGCAACCTCTCCAGCCTGCTCCAGCCTCAGAGACTGATCTAACAGTGCTTCAGCCTCCAGCACACAGCGCTCAAAGCCGTCCCCCTTCCCTGCAAACAACACACACCAAAGCACTGCAGCGCACAGAAGCTCAGAAACCCAAGCACCCTCATGCACATATGGTCATTCACAGCTGAATGCAAGCCTCTACAAACACACATCATATACACCAGTTCCAGCACAATTACACTTTATTTCAGGCCATGAAATCAGAACCAGGAAATCAGTTACTTTTGATAAATCATGAATTAATGTGAAGAATACAGCCCCAAGCAACAAAGCCCCAGGAAAATGCCCAGCACCTTCTTATCCCAGACTGCATGAAAGTCTGTTAGGCTCTTACCTTGGTTCTGGAGCTCATCCAGATCCATGAACTTGCTGGGCCTGGGATTGAAGCCTATGGCCGCTTCTCTTTCCTTCTCCTTCCTTCTTTGCAGCTCTTGCTCCTTGGCCCTGCGTGCCACCTCCTCCTGGAGCTCATCAAGTTCACTCCTGCCCTCTCCTGCTGCATACAGACACATACACAAACAAAATATGATCATTTACCTTCAAACACACAAGTGATCACAAGGCATAGTTTAATGAAGATGTAAAAATCATTTAGTGTTCACTGTCTTCACAGATCATTACCTTATGTACATACTGAGGCAGTATAATATACACTGCTAAAAAAATAAAGGGAACACAATCAGAATCAGAATCAACACAATGTAACTTTAAGTCAACCACACTTCTGTAAAACCAACCTGTCCAGTTAGGAAGCAACACTGATTGTGAATCAATTTCACCTGCTGTTGACAGGCAACAGGTAGAAAGGAGAGGCAATTAGCAAGACAACCGCTATACAGGAGTGGTTCTGCAGGTGGTGACCACAGACCTTTTCTCTGTTCTCATCCTTTCTGGCTGATGTTTTGGTCACTTTTGCATTTTGTCAGTTCTCTCACCATAGAAGTAGCATGAGGCGATGTCTACAACCCACAGAAGTTGCTCAGGTAGTGCAGCTCATCCAGGATGGCATATCAATGTGAGCTGTGGCAAGAAGGTTTGCTGTGTCTGTCAGCACAGTGTCCAGAGCATGGAGCAGATACCAGGAGACAGGCCAGTACACCAGGAGACATGGAGGGGGCTGTAGGAGGGCAACAACCCAGCAGCAGGACCGCTACCTCCTCCTTCGTGCAAAGAGGAACAAGAGGAGCAGAGCCAGAGCCCTGCAAAATGACCTCCAGCAGTCCACTAATATCCATGAAACGAATCCCTCCATGAAACGAACTCCATGAGGGTGGTATGAGATTTTGAGTATGATTCCAAGTCCAGACTCCAAGGGGTAATAATTTTGATTTACATTGATCATTTTTATGTTATTTTGTTCTCAACACATTCCACTATGTAATAAATAAAGACTTTCAACTGGAATATTTTATTCATTGAGATCTAGGATGTGTTATTTTAGTGTTCCCTTTATGTTTTTGAGCAGTGTAGTTGGCTGAATGTTTCCATAATGAAAGAAACATAGGTAACAGCAGACAATAGACACATTCAACAGCAGACCCTTGCTGCGCAAATCATATTCAAAGGAAAGTGCAGTGTACACACCTAAACTCATATGACTGCTTCCTCTGACAGAGGCTTTAACATCCTGCAGAAGGGCACTGCTGCTCTTGGATTTCTGCACACTCTTCCATGAAGGGCAGGCACTTGGGGGAGGCTTTATCAAGGTAATGTCTTTCAAACTGTGAGAAACATTTTGAGAAACCGTGTTATGTAAATGAGTTTTGGCAACATCAACTAAAGCTTGCCATTTATCAGCAGGTCCATGTGCATTAGAGAGTAAGGAGTGTGATTTAATGATGAACCAAATACATATTTTCTGTCCAAAAATCTTACATAATCAATTGCAATTTTCTCATCACTGAAGTGAAACATTCAGATTTTGTATAGCTTAAGATGAAACTTCCTTTGCTACAGGACACTTCAACTATCAGATGTTATAGGTAACCTAATTTGTTTCAGTCATAAATTTCAGCATTTATGTATTTTGGTAAAAAAAATTTAAAGGGTAATTAAAGTAAAAAAACTAACTACTGATGTAAATCTCTGCTATGAAAGGCACAGAGATGTACCTGCTTAGCCCGTTACTAGCCCCTTCATTCAGAGGCATGTCCAGACTAACAGGACTGTTGCTGTTCCTCTCGCTGCTCTCATATCCACTCTCCATCCTCTGGATAAGCCGTGGGGGCTGCTCTGACCCTCTGCTTTGTGATAGTGGCATAGTCTTGAATGCAGCAATGCTGCTGAAAGGTTTCTGCCCAAAGGATCGTGGCACTTCTCCCTGTGGCCCTGAATCCTCAAGTAGTGAGGTGCCCAGCGGGCTATAGCCAGCTTGCCTACGCCTTTCCCTGCTGAAGATGCTGTCAATGTTCAGAGCCTCACGACGGGGTTTCCAGGCTGGCCGGTAGCGCACCCCAGAGGAACTGGACTTAGACTCGCTGCTGGTGCTGTCAGCCTCCCAGTCACGGCTCTTGCTTGTATTGTCGGGGGGTCCTGCTGAGCTGGAGGAGGAGGCCGAGAGGGGTCGGCTGAGGATGATGCTGCTCATGGTCTCCTTAAAGTCCCTCAGGCGGCTAGAGGTCTTGGGAGCACGAGGGGCCTGCTGCTCTTTCAGGGTCTCTCCTGGACAGCAAAAGAGACAGAGAGGTAAACTATTTAAGCACAAGCTAAATTATCAAGATGTTAACAGTAACAGCTATCCAGCAAAGAGAATTGAGAGCATTTATTAAAAGAAAAATAAATAATAAATACAGAATAGTTGAAAATGATGAGTGTTCCTAATGTTATTCAAGTAATCCTTAAAGGAGGTAGTAAAATGTATTTAATCTGTTCATTTTTAATTGTTCTCTGATATCTACATAGAAGGCATGAGACTGTGGTTGGGGTGAACAATGTCCAGATGCAATTTTACATGCCTATTTACAATCTATGATTTGTTTTTTCCCTGAAAGAAACTGTCCCCCAGTGGACTTATGACCTTGAGTGGGATTTGAAACTGTAATGGCAGACAAGCTCTGCAGTTACTTACTGGTTACAGCCAACACGAATCATAAACCTACATAAAAATCTTTATGCTTGTTCATTTTTCTCCTTTTTGATCCAGTGACCACTGATGTTGTATTGACTGTTTGCAAAATGTGAAGAGGTGCACAGCATGCAAAAAATGCTCAGGGTTTGACGTAAATGAAGTAAAGTTGTGAAGAATTGGCTGGTGTTGGTTGAGTCTGTTTACCCAACCTCACATGGAAACTGTAATGACTAATGCTCAGCTACTATACGTACATTTTGGGGACATAGCCATGACTGTTAAGAAAGAGTCTAGGACTCTTCTTGCTCCTTTCTTTCTTTCAGAGTAGTAGCACTAGTCCTCAGCAAAAAGTTTATTGTTTTTCAAAGTGGTCAACTTTGTGGTCTTTCCATTTATCCACTGAATTTTCTTTCTCTAGACATTAACAGTATCTTATTTATGACTATTTGTATCAGTGTAGATCCTGGTAAGGCCTCAAACTGTCGAGCTGCATACCCTCACTGTGGTATCCAGCAGAAGACACCTCGTCAGTCTTTGAGGTTCGACTCCTCTCCTCAAATCGCCGGGGGCGACTGGTGCTCCGCTTCCTGTCAAAGACTCCGTTCTTCCTCTCTGCCACCCCCCCTTTTCTAAGCGTGTGGCGCTGTGCAGGTTCACCGTCAGTCAAAGGGCCTTCCAAACAAACAGCAGGGAATACCACAGTCACAAAAAGCTGCCACACTGATGCCTTATATTACAATCCTGAACCTTCTAAAAACTATATAAGCTTCTCAGAAAACATGAATATATGTGGTTGCCTGTGTCTATGTACATGATGTACCTGTAGTGTCTAAGCTGCTGTGTGAGACAGAGTTTTCAAGGTTGCAGATGACGGTTCCCTGGGAGTCTGAGGAGAAGTGTGAGGCCAGTGACTCGTGGTGCGAGTGTGACTGCTTATAGCTGTAGCTGTCTGTTGAGGAATCTGTTCGTGTGTCACTAGAGATAGATGGCTCACGGCCTAAAAAGCATAAAACAAATGTATGAAAAAAAAAACACAATCTTAAATGCGGGCAGAATGTCATCTAGTGTAGAAACTAGGTTTCTAAGGAACAGAGTGTCATTCAATCAAATGCAACATGCCTGAAAATGATGCAATTCCACAGCAATTCCATAAATAAACATAATTATTTCAAAATGGCACTAAAATATAATTAAAAGATCTGTTGCTTTAGCTTTCAGTATTTGTTCATTTGTTGTTTTTTAGATTTTTGGATAGTACTCCTAAAATAAATATCCTTTTAAACACCCTATTGCACTCTGATGACAAACCTAGTGTAGCCTTGATTGTGGCAAACCTTTTACTAAAGAGCAAAATATTAAAACGTAGTTTAATATTTTTTTTAATATCATGTATACATTAAAAAAATATTTATATTTCTGCAAAAAAACTAAAATCTTCACAGGTAAAGTGAATGTAAGCACAATCTACCTGAATCCTCGCTGTCGTAGTAGGTTTTGGTGTAGTGGTGCAATTCTAGGCGGGAAGCCAAGTCCTGCACTGACACCGGTGTCCCCCTGGGGTCAGCATAGAGCAGCAGCAGTGGTTGGTAATGGCCCTTTATACAACGAGACACGACATCTCTCCACTTTGGGCCAATCTGTAACAAACACACAGACGAAAATGTCAGCAGAAATGAGTTCAATGAATGAACAAACACCACTGCTTTGATTGTCAAATAACTAGTTATTACCCCCGATTTCTGTATGGGTAAAATGCAAGTCAAGTAACCACAAAAAGTTTACAGTGACCAATGGATCACTGCAGACTTCTGAGTCTTAATCTAGGAGAAGAGCCTGACACTCCTTACCCCTGGCGAACTGGAGATTTTCTCTATGTTCCATCCACAATCACATAGTCAGGATGTCCAGACAGCCCGAGAATCAAAATATCAGACAGGAATGACTGAGATTGGGTGTGTGAGCGCATGTGTGTGTGTGTGTGTGTGGTTTGTGTATGTGTTAGAGAGCGAGTAAGCAAGAGTGAGAGAGAGAAAGAAAAGGGAGAGAAAGGGAGTGTGTGCGCAAGTATGTATGAAAGTGAGCTAGAATGTGTGTGATGGGCTGTCATGGCGGCTGCAGTGTGTCTCTGCATTGGCCACACCCTGCCACTGTCCAGCTGGGAGGGATAAACAATAGAGGGATATCCTTGTTTTCAGTGCACTTTTGTGCAGCCCCTGTGTGCCTCACGTGCTGCCTCTGTGCTGGCCAGCCGGTCCAAAGAGACCCTGAGATAAAAGCTGCTTTGTGTGTAACTGTTCTGGTTCCAGGGATGCAGGAGTGTTATTGTGGATACAAAGCCTTGCTAGGCCTGAAACCAGCGTAGGACGGCACACCGCCCACTCACACATATTACAATGCAGCTGAACTTTACCACTTAGTTCTCATGGAATACGTACTTCGGATCAATTCAAGACCAAGTTTGTTCAGCATGGCAGTTGTCAGATTATTCAGTTGAAACAGTAATTTCAAAAACGTTATCAGGCAAGCTAATGAACTTTTAAATACAAACCGGATTCCAAAAAAGTTGGGACACTAAACAAATTGTGAATAAAAACTGAATGCAATGATGTGGAGGTGCCAACATCTAAT
>BRDA01013012.1:0-25680 GCA_036984385.1 Crenuchus spilurus | reverse complement strand
CTTTTTTGGGATTTGTTGACACTGTGAAATTTTGAATCAACATATTTCTCCTTTAAAATGTTACATTTACTCAGATTAAACTTTTGGTCTGTCATATATGTTCTATTACAAATAAAATATTGTATCTCCACATCACTGCACTCAGATTTTATTCACAATTTGTTTAGTGTCCCAACTTTTTTGGAATCTGGTTTGTAAATATATGCAGTAGGATCAAAACGAGTGATGTACCTCTGGAGACAGTTCTCAATGTTCCTGACTCTCTATGATTCCAAAATGACATTTTGTCAGGGCAAAACACTGTGTGGACTAAAGGACTATCAACTCATTATGCAACCTATCTGATGTAAAAAAAAAACAAAAAAAAAAACAACATCTTGAGCGACAGAATTATTTACCATTGCCAGTGGCTGTGATGCTCATGTGCCTGTCAGTTTTGGGCTACACCCATGCTTTTGTGGTTCAGTGGAATAAAGCTGCTTATAAGAACTATTGTTCCTATTCAGCCCCAAGCTCCACCATCCACAGCAAGCAGCAGGACTTGATTCTCCTTTCACCTCAGTTTCACATACTGTAAATTAAGCATGCACAGCCAAAATGCAATGGGGATGTCTGTGCCCTTACCTGCTGCTTTGAACGGTTTCTTACCTCTTTAGGATGCGAACAAAGCAGCCTGCTCTTTAGTCTACACACACTGGTCCTGGATCCAGTCAACATAATCTCAAATATGAAAGTATGGAGCATACATCTGCTCATTCTATGAACCACAACCACCCAAAAAAACAAAAAACAAAACAAAACAAAAAAAACAACAGCACCACAGCTATGCAGTCTAGTCATCTGCCACACTGAGCACACTACTGAAAAATAAGCACATTTTACAAGAAAACCACAGGTCAGCCCATGAAAATACACACATGGACAACTCCTTCTGGACTCAACTTTAAACAACATTAGAAGAGTGCAAGTACAAACTTTAGCCAGTGACATTTAAATTGGCATCTATGCTATTATGTGGAGTAAACAATGGACGGTGTTATAGAGGGTGTTACCTCTTTGACATGGGCGTCGTCAAAATACATCCACTTGCGTATCTTGGTCTGGAAGAAGAACGTAGAGTAATGTTTGCCATAGTAACACACCATGCCAACTAGGTAGAGCTCTGCCTGCCGTGCTTTCTCCTCAGTCACCCTGTAGAAAAGCTGGTGAGACAGTAGAGAGCACAGTTAATTTACACTTCTAAACAATGATGGAAAAAAAGCACAGACATGTAAACACATTGCATCAAAAACGCGAAAATCTGCCAACTGTGAGCAACAGCCTGTATTTCTATTATTCAGTAATTTAGGTCACAACAGAGCTTTTTCAAGTACCAGGTTTTATACTCTGTGACAGTCAAGCAGTGTTAATTTTGACAGGTGATTCTGATTTAGTTTTAGTCTTCTGACTAAACTGTATATTAGTTATAGTCAAATTTTAGTCATGTAGTTATTGTTAGTTTTAGTCTAGTTTTTGATGATAAAAACTGAAAACATTTTAGTCTAGTTTTAGTCAATTAAATGTTTAAAATATTTAATCTAATTTTAGTTGTATTTTTAGTTATACTATTTTAAATTAGAGCTATTTTAGACTGCTTACTGTTATTTTAATAAAACAATAGTCTTTAATTTTTGTTATTAGTTGGGTTTCTCTGGTGTGCTGGCCTTTTCTCATTTCTTTTACTCGTTCCTGTTGGCTAACATTAACTTGCACTTAATGTGGACTACCATGGGTTACGTGTCTTTCCTCTTCATTTTGTTATATGACTGTATTTAAAATGAAACGTAGGCTGTATGTATGTGTTACGGCTCCAGTTAGATGTATTTGTGATCTATTTAACCTAAACACCTAAAATAATGATAACGGATTACACATTTCCCCTTTATACACTGAAAAATTCAAAAATGAAACATATCACATACACATATTTATCACCGTTAGCGAACTAGTTAACATCTAGCTAGTTAGCTACGTTAGCTTACCTTTTTGTGAGAACTGAGGACCTCTTCAGGTTCATCGTGCTTTTCCCAGTTATTTTAAATCCACAAACTTTGCACTCTGTTTTGTTTTGTGTGGCAGCTGTCCAAGCTGCGGCAGTGACGTCATCACGTTGTGTTGTTAAGCTTCACCAGTGTGACAGGGAAGCTTAACATGCTTTGAGAAAGTCAGACTTGCGGCAGGTTTATTTTAAAAAGCGGATTACTGGACAAACCATTATTTTTGTCCTTCTGTGACATTTTCGTTTCATTTTTATTCGTCATAGTTTTTTGTTTTAAAATATTGGTTTTTATTTAGTTCTTGTCTCGTTTTCGTCGTGAAAAAATGGTCGTCAACGAATATTTTTCGTCATAATTATCGTTAACGAAATCAACACTGCAGTCAAGTTGTAAAGCATGCTCTTACAATACATGTGTTTATTTTCTTTAGTTACTTTCCGTAATGCTGCAGATTTATTTGATACCATCTATTTTATCTCTGTTTCCATCAGAAGTCCATCAGAGCTACCCATTGTAGGGAAAACACACGACACACACAACAGAGGAAACACCTTTCCTGCCTTCCATTAAAGGGTCACTTACCAGGGTCTCATCCAGATTCAGTGGATGTCATATTTTAATCTGTCACTATAAACTCTGTCATCGTCAGAAATATCCATCTCTGCTGGCCAGAGACCTCTCTGCCTGACCTAGATTTAAGTCTAATATTAGTTCTAGAAGACTCATAAGAATGACCACTTGACTGCTTGCTTTGCTAAACAGATGGAGGTCTGGGTGCAGTAAAGCTGCTGTATGTGTGTGTGTGTGCGCGCGCGTGTGCGTGTATGTGTAGGAGGATGATCTTACATCTCCTAGACGCAGGATGGTGCCCAGGCTGTGGATGACATCCTCTGCCAGGTCAGAATGATCTGAATCCCAAACCAGGCCAATAGTGATGATTTCTGGAGAGTTCATGAGGACACGTCGAATACGCAGCTTCTCTCCACAGTTACCCTGTGATTAAGTGAGAGAGAGAGAAACCATTACACACACACAAACACCACTCTGTACCACACACCAGAGTCATCGTTCACCTCTGGCATCAGTGGCCTGTGAGGCACTGTATGAGAAGTCCATGCTCTAGAACATTCTATGAAATTGGTGATTTCTGATAATGCTACCACCCTTCGCACAGTACCCAATTACCATACCCTTTTGGACATGAGTCAAATCACGAGTACACCAGTCAGCTTTAGCATGGTGCAAAATGATTATCATGGGCAAAAGACACAATTTCACTGATATTCAAAAGGGCATATCAGAAACAGCTTACTTTGTGGGATGTTCTAGAGCCGATGTAGTGCAACTAATTAAATATCAAGAAAATCCTAATAGAACTTATAGCTGAACTTTATTTGGAACTAATCAGAATGACTTTAAATGATGGCAGATGTGTATTAATTATTATTTAATAGGAGTTTGAATGTGATTAGTTAATTCTGAACACAGCCACACCTACAATTACAAGATGATGTCCATACTTATGCAAATTATTCTATTGTCAGTGTACAATGTCAGTCTGGTTTTGAATGGAATTGTACAGATTATAGTTCTCATTAAAGATGGAAAAATGTCTGACATGATTCACCTTGGTCAGATTTGTTTAAATCACAAAAATCAGGGATTTTAACAGCGGTGTCCAAACATTTGCATGCCAGTCTGTGTTTGTGTGTGTGTGTATATATATTAATTACACTACCGCTCAAAAGTTTGGGATCACCCAGGATTTTCCATGGCAATCTATACTTTTATTTCAGAAGGGCCCTATTATTATTATTATTGTTGTTATTTTTATTATTATTTTTTTCTAGACTATAATAGTCCACGTATGCTGCTGCTCCAGATACTCGGTCTTCTATGGTAGAAAGGTGAGGTAGGACAGTGTCACTGTGTTTTTAATTCACAAGTTGTTGATGGTGAGTTTAGAAGCTTTACTACAGCTGTTTAATCTCCCCCAGAAGTTTAACACATTGTGTCTGAGACATCACTGGACATGACTCTGTCCTACCTCACTCTTCTAGCATAAACGTTTGAGTGTCTGATGCAGCAGAATTTGTGGATTTTATCATCAAATCAAAACAAAAACAGAGAAATAAAAGTTCAGGTTGTCACAGATGTTCAGTTTAATGTGTGACCCCAAACTTTTGAGTGGTAGTGTATATACACATACATACACATAATGGAAGTGTCATGTGCTGTGGTTGCTGTGCTTTAGGAAAGTGACAAGAATACTTGTCACCACTTCATGACTGCCATCTTAACCCGATTCCTCACAACCAGGAACAAACACACCCCCTCCTAAGCTGTGTGAAAGTGTGTGAGAAACAGGGCAGGGAGCAGGCTGCTTGCAGCCCTCATAATAGGCTGGGAGTGTTTGTGCCAAATTTGCAGTGTAGAAGAGGACTTTTTTACAGAAAGAACTCCCCCTCTCACATTTCCAACAAAGACAAAACATTAATTAATTTCACTATATTTATAATGTTTCTACTCAGCAAACAAATGCTACTGTACTACTATATATAAACTAAAAACAGTTTCCTATTAGTATTAAATTGTGAAGCATTTTTAAGCTGAAGCACATAACTTTATGACTGTACACAATATTGAAATCTGAGTAGTGCCCTACAGACAACTCTGCTAAACACCAAACCCAAATATGCTTACTCGATTATGTTAATGGCTTAGAGGGGAGCGTCCAAGGGAATCAGACAAAAAAGAAATCGACTCATCATTTCTCATCATTCTAGTGATGCTCACAGTTCAACAAACAACAAAATCACCCATCAACAAAAGGCAAAATTACATTCACATGAGATAGCATAATTTATGGCTGGATATTGAGGTGTGACTTTTTTTTGTGTGCGTATGTGTGCTCAGACTTACAGGACAGTTGCGGAGGTCTCCCATAGTACTGGCATTCCTTAGTAGCTCCCCGAACATGTCTGGAGTTGGCTTTTCCCTACTCTCCAGCATCCTCACAGCTTGGTTACTGAAGAACAATACACACCATAGTCATAATACTAAAATAATAGTAGTACAGTGTACAGTAGGAAAACAGTGAAAAACCCAAATGCTGTAATGTTGAATGTTTTTACAAAGCTGAAAAAGAACTGGTAAGCCCAATGAAGCAGGATGAATAGGAGAGCGCAGTATAGTAGTACCAAAAATCAAGTTTGATTGAGTTTGGCTTGATTAGATGTATGTGTGACTTAGCTACACAATGTCATAGGATGCAAAATAGAAGCAATGTGTGTGTATTTTTTTTTTTTTGCATAAGATCTTTGACAATATGAATCAACATATTCAGTGACACTGATTGCAGATTAGATTTTAAGGTTCATTACTATTGAATCTCCAAAAATGAGAATATTATTTAAAAAGAGTTAATGTGTTTATATTTTAACTTAAAGTTAGTGTTGTATGTTTTACATTCATCATATTTCAAGTGACATATTTCAAGAATTTTTTGCTTTAATGTTGATATTGTTTGAATAGCAGACCTATTTAAATATGCATAAAATATGTATTTAAATAAATAAAATAAGAACTTTTCATGTGGCAATGTATATTACCATGCTCATTTGGTGTCATTTTTTCAATGTAAATTATTTTCATAGGCAGTTAGTGTTTTGTTTCTATCTAATGGTGGCTCAAAAAAATAAAATACAATTAAATTAAATTAATAAGTAAAAAACACAACCACCACTGAACACACTGTTACTCACAGAATGGTTCTTGGACCAATAGAAGTAAGGAAGAGAACTAAAAATGTGTTTGTTCAGAGTTCTGTTTAGCAACCAGACCAAACCGCACCATGTGATTTAAACCACCTCATCGTTCTGCCTCTGCTTCTTTTGCAACAGAAGTACTGGTGGCTGAGTTGTTTTTTGTGTGTGCTGAGTTTGCAGTCATTTATGATTGGATTGCTACTACAGGAAAAAACAGGACCATTTTCCAATTTTGATATTTGCTTGGCACCAAAAGTCCTAAAAAACTTGACATCTGTAATAGACACACAAACAAATTGTTCAGCACCATCTGTAGTTTCTCATTTTTTCTTTCTTCAAATTAAATATATGCATGAGAAAACAAAACAAAAGCACAAAAACAGGAACAAAATATAACAACAGAATTTACAATAATCATTGATTTGGTACAAAAAACTATGATTGTGCCTGCAAGGTGACTTCTCTGTGCTGTTTGCCCTCATTCTGCAGGGCTCCTGGGAGCAGTGAAATGCACACATACACAGAGATGCACACGCACCTCTAACAGACAGCACTGCTGAAGCAATACTACCCCTCTCCTTGCCACAGTCTTGGGTTAGTCTGCAAGGATAGACACATTCTGCTGCAAATGTGCAACCAGGAAACACTTCTCTTTCATATGTATTTGTTTGTGGGTGTGTGTGTGTACCAATCATTGAGCATTTCCCTCCTCCTCCATACTTGTGGTTGCAAAATATTTTCTAGCACTTTATCTGGCAGTATTTTTTCCACCATGTGCTCTCTCTGTATGAGGTGGTGAAGCAATGGCTGACTCTGCATTGGATGCAAACCAAACTTCTCCCACCAGTGTCCAAGCCCATCACACTCTGGAAAGCTCCATAGTCTGCTAGAAATGTTCTGTTTCAGTGCTCATATTTCTTTGGTTATTTTCCTCTAATGTATGATTATATGAGTAAACTAAGCTTGGCAAACATTTCTGAAATTGTTGTTGCATCAGTAGTGCTGGAGGATGGGCAACCAATACCCATCTGTGAGAGGTAGTTTTTGCTGTAATTAGGAATGAGCATATCAGTGAAATTTTTCAAGGCACTATTCAAATACAAAATTATGAAAATCATAAAAAAAAATAAAAGGGCACATTTTATATTAAATTTCCATGACTGTTTTAATTATTATTATTTTATTTCAGAGTCATTCCAAGGGCAATATCAGGTCATATAATAACTATCCATCTTAAATTATGGACACTGTGAAGATGCACAACCTGTGTTGAGTATGTGGCCAGACTGCCATATATTCTGCCCTGAACCTAGGAAGAGTAGAGACTTTGTAGTAAGAGCACCTATCACCCATTTCTGACTGCGGCCCTTTATAATCGAGAGTACCACCAACACACTTAATAAGTGGTAATGCAGAGTACTGCTCTCATTCCCCAGGAGACCTAAGGTTTAAGCTGGTCTGTTGGATGCTTTTAGCTATCGAGAGAAGCTTTTCACTTTGGATGGATGTCACCATAATACTGTTTGATGTGACAGAACACTCATTTGCTTTGCTGTATGAAAGGCATGTGCTCAGAAAAGCCTTTCATTTCCCAACCTGAGGAAGTTCTGTTCTTGCAGGTGCTCTTTGAGCACTAACTGCCAATTGACCACAATATTAGGCAGACAGCTACGTCTGGCCTAGGAGAGATCTGGAGAGTGCCACTAGCATAGGGCAGCAGTACTCACCAAAGAGAAGTGGTGGAGATGTAGTGCACCATCTGAATAAAAGGCAGTGGATCTGATGAAGCTCCACAGCTACCACACACACACTGAGAAGGGAGAGAGGGCAGAACAAAGCATGAAGCATTAGAAGACGATGTGACAAAATGATATTCATTTATGTAATTATATTACTAAAATGAGTCTGATACAAATAAAATATCGAGTATTTTACAATATGCAGGGTGATGGAGAGCAGAAACAGAAAGATGGGCAAACTACACAAAAAAATCCTTATTTTAACAAAAGAGAAAGGAGAAAAAGACAAGAAATAAGCAGGTAGGAGCCTCACCTGTTCAAAGAGTGTCATTGCAAACTTCTGGTGGGGAATGCAGTGTTTGGCTGTACATATATCTTCCTTGGATTCATCAGCAATGTGAAAGTGTATACGCATTAGAATGTTCTCCTATGAGTGGCAGAGAGAGAGAGCGAGAGAGAGAAAGAGAGAAAGATTTTGAAGCTATGTTCATGTCTGATCTGGTTGAGCAACCCCATGCATACTTGTTTAAGACACATGAACATTCAACTGTGTAATGGTTTGCTTTATTGCCAGGAAATCAGTCAAGCTTGATCTCTGGTGATGTCAGAGCCACCTGTGTCTTTGAGTCAAACTGAGCATTACTCAGTACACTCTGATGGTATCCTTTCACAGACATATGTTAGTTCACATAAATATGAACAATTAATGCTCTCCACAGTTGCCAAGTGACGTAGAATAATACATGATAAACAAGTGACTCGGAGGAAGCTCATGCTAGCATCAGTGATAACTGTCAACAACTAAATGCTTTGTATTACATGACCCTTAATTATATAATAAAAATATGATAGGGAAACTACAGGATGGAAGACAAATTAGGGGTGAATAGAAGGATTATTTTCAAATATCTGAAGGAATTTCGTAGGACATTAGACACTGAAATATGAGCTGAAGAGAAGAGCAAACACTTTGTCCTTCATGCTTATGTAAATCGATTCTTGCGGTCATGAGGATTTTAGGTAAGAGCTCTCATAGCTCTTTCTGCTTAGGGAGATGTGCAGTTCTCTCCACTGACACAGTCACTGCTCAATAAGCTAATGCATCAGCATCATGTTCCATAAGTAAGCACAATGACAAGAAAACAAAAAACATGAAAATAGGAGCACGCCGCAAGTAGCAAGCTCCTGCTGCAGCTGCTGGTGGTTAACATTTCCCACAGATCATCCAGTGCTGGAGGGAGAGGTCTGTACTGAGGAAGAAAGGCAATCCTTTGGATGACTGCCTACATATGCCAGGGCTTTAGAAATGTGCTTACCAGGAGGAAATACAGCAAATGACTGTCTACAAGCTATGTCTGAGAAGAGAGGGATGCAGCGTGCAATCAAACACGATGCATTCTTCCTTCTGCTTCCCTTGACAGATCCAAGGGACCAACAAATGCCAGCCAAGATAAACGGAGAGATGGTACTTTAGTATGACAGAAGAGGTCTCTGCTCTAAGCAGCAGCTTCTTGAACATGACTTCTCCTTCCAGAGATTTTTAACTCACTATAGTATATAACTGGCCATTATGAGACAAGTGTTTGTGATGAAAGGATAAGGTGGAACGATGAGCAGGTGAAGTATCAATGCAGAAAGTGTCCAAAAAAAATGTGCATATTAAGCATTAACCAGAATGTTTTGAACTCTTGTTTAGGATTTTGAATGATGCTTTTTATACTTTTGATCACAGATGCAATGCTTTATGGGTTGTGTCTGTTCCACAATTTATTCAATAATTAATTCTTTAGTCATTTTTTCTTAGTAGACTGTTCTAAGTACACAGCTAATGTAAAGTGCTGTGCAGAAGGTTTAGGCTCCCATAGACTAATCTAGATAAAAATGGCTTAGATAAAAAGCTACATTTGTTTAAATGCAGATAATAAAAACAGGTATAATTTTAAGTATGCTAATGTGTTGGTATAAACCTTTTTCCAAAGCACCCCACTTGGGAGTCCTGTATTATTAGCAGTCATCATCTAGTATCTGGTTTGGTTACAAATTCATGTGCTCGCTGGAGCATCAAGGAGAACATCTGGAACCAAACTTTCAAACTTTTTGGAGGAATTTTTTCAAAACAAAACTATTTTTTTACTGTATCATATATTTATTTGCATATAACTGTAATATGTGGTGTATTTAGAAGCGCACTTACTGCAGAGATAAATGATTTCAACATGTTTAGACTTTGGCGGAGTATTGTATGTGAATAGGCTGACACTGACTCAACCAATTCAGCCAGACCTACTTAGTGTAACGTTTTTCAAAAAAAATTACTAAGAGACCTTCTATCTTTGAAAAAACACTTACAAAGCACTCGGCAGCATCGTCCATAATGCCCAGCTGGAAGCGCTGTTCATCCTGAAAGGTCTTGGCTAGAGCAGTGCGCAGGGCATCTGATGGCAACACCTTCTCACTACTGAACTGGAACTGGACAAAGATGCTCTGGAACAATATAACACATTCTAAATTAAAAAACAGCAATTTTAATAAACAGCATTTTATCAATATTATACTACAGTAAAAAAAATTTTACATATCCAGTACTGTATAAACATGTTCAAAGAAAACTCCCAGGAGGCCACAATAAAACCTGCCCCACTGCATTTTACATTTGAGGCATTTAGCAGACGCTTTTAATATGGGGTTAGGTGCCTTGCTCAAGGGCACTTCAGTCGTGACCTGCCCGGGGATCGAACCGGCGACCTTCAGGTCACCAGACCAGATCCTTACCACGGCCCCCATGACTGCATGCAGAATATGCTGACTGTTACAAAGGGATATTAACTTGTTGCAGATAAATATCAAAGGCATTGCTTGAGAGCAGACAGATAATGATTAAGGGTGTTTAGATCACCTAACAGCACTGCCTCCTCGGTACTCAGTCTATTCAAGGCAACACAGTACACAGGCAGAACCATACACCTCAGCGCTTCTTTGTAGACAGATAGCCAAACAATTCCCTCCAGTGGAGTATGGCAGTGCCTTAGTGCAATGGCACAGAGATCATATTTCCAGTTGAGTTATTGAGCTTTTGATGGAAAGTACAGATGGCACTCAAACGCATTACATAGAGTGTAATAAAAAGTAGAGTGAACACAGACACAAAAAAGAAAGAACAGGAGCAAGCGTGAGATACGAGAAGGAGAGAAATAACTAGAGCTGCCTAAGCTCATTCATCTCCCTCATCCATATCTGTCATATCAATGGTACAGTTAAAGAATAAGGTTTACCAGCAAAATTGTTTACTACCGTTATAGAAAATATAAATGCATATGAAAAGAACAAACTACAGCCTGAATCTATAATTAAGTTTTTCTCTCCACATTGACCTCAAATATCAACTTGTCCATAATACAAGAAAAGAAGACTGTATCTGAGTATTGAGGGCAGCAACAGTGAAAACACAGACCAGTAACCGTTATGTATAGCCACACGACATCTCTAGACAGGCAGAAAATGCACGGATCCACTATGGTCAGTTCAGTATAGGTAGACTATCCTTTAACCCAGATATCTGCTTTACCTTGAGAGCACAGAAGATGCACGAGTCCTCCATGCACTTGTGTGTCGTCAGTTGTCGGAAACTTCTGCGGAAAATGTCCAGGTGCCAAAGAACCTGTCATTGAAAGATAACACAAAGGTAAATGATACATTCTCTGCAGAAACACAGCATTTACAGCTCATCTGTGAATGACTGCAGAAGAGATGGATGTAAAGGTTTTCAGTAATTCTCAGATATAAAGGTGGTAGTACTCATGCATTAGGTAGTCTAACAGTCCCCATGTATGTCTGAGCAGCTTTGGCTATCTAAAATGCAACACTCTCCAATAACTCTTCCTATTCCAAGACCTCTGATAGTAGTTCTATTTCTTCAGCAAAAGAGACATACAACTTACCAGCCCCAATTGAGAAAACAAGACTGCTGTTAAGATGTATGTGAAGTTATGGAGTATAAGGAGAAGAAGGTCCAGGTAACACCATATCTGAGGAAGATACTGCTGAATGCCTAGAAATGTCTACTGCTTCAGCCTCTCTTATAGCTCTAGTCCCTCCATTAGGAAAAGGACAGATGCTTCACCCGTCATATGTCAGACATCTTATGTTTTTAATAATACCTGCAGGAAAGGATTCCAAAAAGGAGAGAGAATAGAAGGACAGTCTGACATGAAATTAAAGAAAAAACTTGTGGAGGTGAATAAACAGTAGTTTTTCAGGTGAGGCATAATTCGGAGCGTCAGCGGAACAAACACTGCCCTGGCATCTTCCTGCTGCTCAGGTCCCTCCTTTGTACACACACACACACACACACCAGACATCTGTCCACATAAAGATGGCTACAGGGGCTAACCTGACCACACTTGCGTGGCCTGTGTGCGGGCAGCCCTTACCACAGCCCTACTGCTCCCTGCGTGCATGTCAGTGCAATTGCATGCTGAATTATAGAGAGAGCTGTCACTCCTCGTTAAGACAACACTTTGAACACTGCCTGCACTCACTCATCTTATTTGGACCAATGACTACCTTGAACATTTCTCTTCATCAATTAGCCTCAATTAGCAAGTGTAACAATCCTATAAAACACTTAAGGTCTACTACAATTTCATAACAAACATATATTTTACACAGAAAATGAGCCTGGCTTGGACAATGTTTCAGCTCTTAAAAATAATCTTTGCTTTAACAGTAATAACTTCAGACAACTCAAATGTTAAAAGAAAAAGGGGAAAAAAAATCTTCAAGCATGCATAAAGTCTGACGGAGAGCGTGGCATTTGAGCACATCTGCTTGACTGCGTCAAGGAGAGAACACGTGTGTGCATCTTTCAGTCTCCAGAAAAGAAACAGTTTTAAGCTTCAGTCCTATCCACCAGCAGACGCAGTTCTGTGCTACTAAAAATCACAATTAAATCAAATTTGGTACAGGTTAAGATAGACCACAGTGCGGTGACAAATGGAGCAAAATGCAATAACACATTTACTATTGTACTCATTTAAAATGACAAATGGAATGTGTTTATGCAAAAAGGAAAAAATAGTAAATATAAGTATGTAATAACATTCTTATTATTTTCAGTCACTTATGCAGCCAAGACACAAACAGGAAAAACACTGACCACACATCAATTTAAAGTTTGGAAAAAAACACTGACCACATATCAATTTAAAGTTTGGAAAAGCTGGGAGTAAGTAAAAAGTAAGTAATGCATTGGAATTATATATATTTAAACAGGCCGTGATAGATTATTCAATTTCAACCAATGTATTAAAAAGAAAGTTATTTAATTTAGGTTTGCACAGAAGTTGAAATTAATAGACGTATGAGGTAGAGGCAGCAAACAGGGCTGAAGTTCCCAGACGTCTGCTGCTCTATGACTCAGGTAAATGACTCAGAAGAGCTCCAAATCCTGCAGATTGAACAGCTCAGAGATTGCAGTGCCCATATAGACACCACAGCCCATTACTGTCCACATTACATGCATGAGCAGGGAGGGGAAGCAAGAGGGGAGCAGGAAAAGAGAGAAAGAAAAAGAAAGGAAGGAAGAGCAATTTTCTAGCTCCTTCCATTAGCTCATTTCTGTCTCTAGCTCCATCTGCTTCCTGAGGTGTCACTGGCATGTGTTTGTGTGAGCTGGGGACTAGGGACGCTGCACTGTGTGATCATAAATCCAGTTTTCCACAAAAAATAATTTAGCAACAGCAACAAATAGTTTAGGATGAAACCTGTGCTTAAAGCTACATAGCATCCTAAAGTCACTGACCTTTCCTATTAAAACCAAACATTTACATACATTCACTGAGATTTAAACAATTATTTTGTGTTTTTAAAATAACAGGAAAGACCTGATTACACCCTGACCTCAACCATGACATACACCATCCTTGATGCAGTAGAAAATTCAACTGTTTGTAAATACAAGAAGACCAGACATAACATTTCCCTCCTCTTTCCCTGCCTCTTCCTTTCTTTGCCTTTATGAATCCTCTGTTGATTTTTATTATATAATTAAAGATTTTAAAGGCCTACTCATTTTATTTTTTAATTGTCTATATAGTTCCCTGGGCAGATCAATGTTGTTACACATCAATCTCACCTGCAAAAAAGCAATTTAGCTGTGATATGTACATTTATGTCAAAAACGCCAAAAAAGTATATAATTAATTAATCCTGGCAATCCCTGTTTTAAGAAGAGAGAACATAGTGGGGGAACATAAATAGTCATTTAACTTCAATTCATCACATATAACAATAATATAACATCGTAACATGATGCATGATATAAACATAGCTAAAAGATAAATGTGTAAAAATGCATGCCATATTTTTAGACAGAAAACCTACTGGGATTAAAGAAATGTGTACCCTGCATATATTAGTTTTCAGCCAGAGATGAGCTGGCTCAGACAGTAAGTTATAGTACATTAAGATAGAAATATCACCCCTCTCCATCTCAATTTTCCAATCTCTGATGAATCTTGTTTGACAGGTCAGGAATTGGGGGGTGGAGCAGTAAGCTTGTGAGAACCCATATGGAAATACAACCTCTTAGTGAGTAGAAAAAGCTCTTCTTGGAATTCTAAAGCTTTAATGAGAACATTAATGTCAATTTCCAGAGTAGCAGTAGCATTTGCATGATTCCAAACAATTCTGTGTGGATTCAGAGAACTAGCCTTTGTATAAAATAAGACCCAAGATTATGTGTTTCTGATGATAAAGGCCTATTCATAAGGGATTGTATGGGAAAAAGTCAGAAATGCAGTGTTATGCTATCGCATATGGCCAACTGCCACAAAATTAAGCCAGTACTTAAACCTTCAGCCAATAAGTGATTAAAAAGGCAGTGTGGGCTATGATATTACAAAAGTTTTAAATGATAAACACCATACAAGATCAAGCTCAATATAAGATTTTAAATTCTTTAAGAAATGTAAATATATATATATATATAATTATTTAAACAATGATCAGATGTTTCATTGTCATATAGTGTTTATTGTGCAGATATAAATATGTGAATATTGGGATTTTATTCAAGTCTCTCCATGCCATAACTCTTTTATCTTTGCCCAAAAAAACAAATAAGAAAATGGTCATTTATTCATGCAAAGATACAACAGAGCTGGTAGAGTAGAGCCTATAACATTCCAAGAACAAGAGGAATATACTCAAGTTCAGGAAAGCAGAAAAAACTCATAAGTGAAGCACATTCCACATATGCACTAAAGTCTTTTAAGACCAGAAAAGCATAAATGTTTTTAAATAAATTGTACACGTGGGTTCAAAAACATACTGAGGCAAAAAAGCATGTTTCTTTTAGTAAACTCAGAGCTAGTCCTGGGGCAAATGCTCATGGTATTTCCTAATTAGAGCTTAAAAACTCAACACAGAAGACTTTTCATGGGCCTGAAGATGTACTTAATTGCACAGGACCATTACAGGCAAAAAAAATCCTCAAAAATTATTAATAAAAGCTTGTTAATGCTCTGCATTTAATTCCAGACAAAGAAATTACTGTTTTCGCCCCTGGCTGCTCAATTTGCTGTCTCGACATATTGTCATGCCTCAAAGTAGCAGACAATACAATAGAGCAACTTCCCCCTCCTCCTTCTGCTCATAACTGACACTAATTTGTAGCTTTGGAGGTATTATCAGCCAGCTAAAGCTGCTTTATTTCCATATAGCTGATTATACCGTAATCCAAAAATAGAGTGGACCTAATGGCAGGTTGCTGTGCAGGGTAATTATTGTCCAGCCCAGCATCTGTCTGACAGTTGTTTATGGGGTCTACAGGGTTTGAGCCATCACTAAGTCCATTGCAGGCACTGCTGAGCACAAAGAACAAAAAAGCAGGCAAGTTGAGCACTACACTGTTCATGCATGAGAGAAGAGCTAGGGGCAAAGCACTAAGCCCCCTCCATTTCAACCTGTGCCATTTGTGCCTGTCCGAGGAACATGTTGCTCCAAATTACCATGTTGGAGAAATAAGGTCAAGCCCAAGTCAAGCAGCTGTTAAGACTTTTCTGTGAGTGATTTATATAAATGTGCTGCATCAAAATGAGACTTTTATAAATCATTCTATTTGTTTGAGTTTACAAACTATAACCACCTTATCAGAACAGTGAGGTTGTCAAAGAAATCAAGTCGCTTAAAAGGACTGCATCACACAGCTCTCTTTTCTGGATAGTGTGTCAGGTCTTATAGCCTGTAAACATTAATGTTTTACGTGCATCCATTCACTGACCATAAAATGTGAATATCATAGAAAATAACAGTTGCATATGTTGCTAAACATAATGTAAGTGAGACTCTACTGATAATCGCCAATATCAACTTAGTATTTCTGATCCCAATTTTAAAATCAATATTGGTAAAATAAAAAGAACACCACCTTAAAACTACTGTTTATTTATTATTTCACTGTAATTCTGACTTTCTGGAACTGGAGTAAAAACCCGCGGCCCATTAACATGTTTGGAATGGCCCGCAAGGTATTTTAGAAACAATAAATTAATAAATAATTAAATAAAACCGCTTTTAAGGAGGCTATAAAAAACGAGATTCCTAGTTTGAACACTGCGTTTAGCTATAACGGAAAATCAATGTAAAACACTCCAAATCTCCTTTTCCCTCCGTTAATGATGTTACACCTACATTACTGTTTCTGAGCTTTTGGGTAAACATGGCGGCTCCAAAGAAACTAAAAACAGACAGTGAATGCAGAAGATTTCAGGCAGGTTGGGGAGATGAATATTTTTTCACTTATTTCAGAAGGAAATGTGTATGTTTAATGTGTCAGGAAACAGTTGCTGTAATGAAGGAGTATAATGCTTAGAGACATTATAAAATGAAACGTCTTTCAGCTCATTAACTGGTGTTGAACAAGAACAAAAAGGTGAAACAACTAGCAGCTAGCTTATCAGCATTATTTTTGTGATAACCAAATGCAAGAAAATGCTCAATTCATAGTGCAACACAGGAACTTCAGGGTTGCCAGGTTTGCAGTTTTAGTGCAAAAAACTGAGTTGTGAGTACATTTTCAGAGCTGGTGGAGTGTTGGTTTTTGGACTACTTAAAAATTTACCATGACCAACAAAAAAACTCCTACAGTACTACTACAGGGCTACAAGCCTGTGGCCTGTGATGGCACATATTTTTCTCCTTCTAGCCCCCAAAAAGAAAAGCTTGGACACACCTGGTTTAATAGCAGCAAAATTTTGAATGTTTGTTTTCATAAGCTGTGACATAATTCAATTAATTCTTCTTTACTTTAAATACTTGGTAATTACTTTAGGTATTTCAACATAATGGATGAGAAGTTCAAGTGCTGTCAAACTATTAAAATATTGTATTGCGATTAACCGCATTATGATGAGCACTTCACCATGTGAATAATCAGTTTTCCCCTGAATCGAATTTGACACTACACAAAGACTTTTTGAACCTTAACGCAGTACCTAGTCTTGTAAGTACACACAATATACTTTAATGCCTTGGCTAATCAAGGACATACTTTTTTAGCAAGCCCCTAGATCTCTAGTGACAACCAAATTTAAATTTAGACCTTAGTGAGAGTAACTGGGGCTGTATGTGCTTGCTGCAAGTAACAATATTAAAACAATTGTCCTACCTGAAGAGCACTGTTGAGGAAACAGCTGTTTTGTCCTGGCTCATTGCTAAGACCTTTGCTGGGGGCGATGGAGGTCATGGTACGTGGGGTAAAGATGCCCTGCAATCCACTGCTGCCAGATGCAAAGTAGTTCCTTTTCCACGACATAGTGGAAGTCCCTTTCAGCAACCAGTCTCTCCAAGTAATACCAACCACAGGGTCATAGTTTCAAAACATAGAAGAAAAATATAAAACCTCGTCCTTTTTAAAAATTATTTGGTGTAACAAAGCATCACAACTTCTTATTTTCAACTGGCTTTCGACTGCAGTTTCAGGCTCCAGACGGGCATCAGAAAGCATGGAGGGAAATCAAGAATTTCACTGGAGATGATCCAGGGTGACTTAGACACTCATTCTTTACTTTTCACACTTCTCTCCACCACACCCTGTCTCTGAGGAGTTGTTTGCAGAATCTCATACCAAGAGGGGCCTCAGGTTTGTGGTAGGTGCTCTAGGTCCAAAACAGCAGTAGTGGTATCCAATAGAGGCGGTGAAGGTCAAACTTGTAAATGTATCAGCAGGGCATGAATCTTCACACTTGAGCAAATCTGGGAGAGGCAAGAGATAAAAGACATTTAGGACTTACTCCTGGAATATCCATAGAATCACTTTAAGCTCCCTGCTTGTGGAAAACACATTTAGTGGCTAAAGTCTCCTTACACATAGCTTTCCTGCTGGATAATAAAATATGGCAGACATCTACAATAGTCTCGTGCTGCAAATCCTTCCTAACAGAGTTAGAATATTGCTACTCAGTCTATAGCCAGCTAGACAAGATATGCAGACTATACATTTGCATAAAATGTCCCTTAGCCATGGCTAACAGGAACAGCTCTCAGACACAGTCCTCCGACACATCACCAAAGAAAAACAATGAACACAGCTCAAACAAATCTCTCACTGGCAAGCTAAAACAAAACAATATAAGTGCATTATAGCAAGACAGAGACTTTGTCCTTTCATTCATAAATGAATTATGCATTTCATTTAACACGGACTCTCATCTCTAGGCCAGAAGAATGTTCAAAAGCAGAACATTTTGGAGTTACTCTAAATCAGTCAGTATTAGCAAATCTTTCTTCCTCCATCACTGTCTGATGTGCTTTTAACATAGACAGACCTGAGGGCAGTGTTCTAGGAACTAACCACATACAGAGAAGACACTGGAGAAGGAGAAGAAAATACCACAATGGAAACAGAGACTGCCAGGGACAGGATACAATGATAAACATCTCATATCAACAACATTAATTGAAAACAGGGATGCATAATTATGGAATCGCATTGTATTGGCCAACAACTGATTTTTTCTGACATATTGACTGATGTTTAAGATTTCATCAATATTGTGAATCAGTATTCGACAAGGCATTTATTGTATGCCAGAAGTGCAGAATTAATGTGCACCATGAGGGCAGCCATGGCCTAGTGGTTAGGGATCTGGTCTTGTGACCAGAACGTCACCAGTTTGATCCCCGGACAGGTCATAACTGAAGTGCCCTTCAGCAAGGCACCTAACCCCCCCAACTGCTCCCTGGGCTGCCCACTGCTTCAGGCACATGTTCACAGTCAAGTGTGTTCACTATGGACCACTTGCAAGCCGGGTGACTTCACCGGTAGTTCTGCCATCTTGGAGACACCCAATTAATTACACAAAGTTTAACACAAAGAGGGAGAACATAGCCACAAAGCTATTGAGTTTGTGGCAGTAATGATTGTGGTTAATCGTGATATTTAAGGACTAAAAAAGACTGCTTGGTATGAGAAACGGACCAGAAAGTGTATGATCGAAGCAGAGATTGTGAAAAAATGCTGCTGAGGTGGAAGTCTACTGCTCCACCTGGTCACTCTCAGTGGATTACAGAAATTCTCAGGTGTGTCAAAATAGAGAAAATTAGGTACACCATTAGAGGCTCATTGGCCACATATAGAAAGATATGGGAACCTTTATATTATATATATTATATATATATGTGTGTGTGTGTGTGTGTGTGTGTGAGAAGCTTACATACATTTATTGTCCCAGAATAAGTTATGTGAATATTTACTTTGCTGTATTAATTCTGTTTTCATTTGTTTGTACATTTATTTATGTAAGTAGTTATGTGTGATATTGCTATTATTATCTATTATCTTTAAATTCTTTGTTAATATAGATCAATACAGTGACCATCTTTTTCTTTTCTTTTGGTTAGATTGTTACATGGTTTATTTTATTTCTTTTTCTCTTTTTTCTGTCTGAATTGTGATCTGTATTACATAAAAATAATAAATAAACTTGGGAAAAATAAATAATAATAAAAAAATGCCGCTGGGGTGGTTCACTGCTGCGCTGAACTTGTGACCTGGGGCAAAACTGGGTCGGTTCATTCCTTTTTACTTATTAAATCATGTGGTGTTAACTGTAATTGTTTATATAGCATTATTCTTAGATAATTAGGTTAAAGTGATGTTGTACTGTCAGGAGAGTGTACTAGAGATGTGTTTATTATAATTCTTATGAGCATGATTTTAGACCTTCTTATATAGATGTTTCCTTGGCAGCGGACAAGTTACTGCAGTAAGGCAGACACTACATAATGAGCAAGGCAATAAAAATAACAGTCATATCAAATACATCTAAACCAACCCAAAGAAAAAAAAAATTATAATGTATAATTGCCCTTTCACCTTAGGCATTTTGTTATTTTTAGCCTGAAATGACAGCCAATACGCTCTGTAAAACAAAGGTGGTGTCTCCAGTATGGCCGACTTACGGTTTGATGACATCACAAGAAATCGCCTCATTGTGTGTGTGTTTCACTGAACAAATGGGTTAAATGCAGAGGTCAAATTCTGTTGTGTGCAAATCACATTGGCAAAAAGTTTAATTTAATCCAGTGGTTCTCAACTGGGGGGGGCGCACTTCCCTGGGAGGGTGTGAACACTCTCCCAGGGGGCGCGAGCACAGGACGGGGGCGGGGAAAAAAAAATAAAAAAATCACAAAACATCCCGGACTCATCGACTAGTACAAAAGCGATGCAGCAAATGCCCGCCCCCTTTGAAACGTAAGCAGTTGGATTATTAAAACGCACAAATCAACCACAGAGCTTAATTTCTAATCAACCAATCAGAGAGCAGTATTCTAAACAGACATGAAGTCAGTGCTGCTATATAAACCTCCGACAGCACACGAGGTAGCGCCATTCTAGTTCTCGCTGTTATCCATCTGAATGCTTATCTGCGTCTTTTTTAAAGACTAACCCCACAAAACACTTCCTATTTCAGCACTAGACAGTTATTTTTAACTGCTTGGCAGTTAGCTATTTAGCCTGCATTTTCACCGTGTTACAACTACCACATGCGTCTAATACACACACACACACGCACGCGCACGCACACACACACACACACAAACACACACACACACACACACACACAGGACTACAATCCTAAAGTCATAAAAAATAATTTCCTTCATTGTTTTTTTAAATAACGTGTCCAAGTCCTGACCCTGATTAGCCCCGATACTAGTTTCACACGCGCACAGCCACACATCACAACACACACACACACACACACAAACAGACACACACACACACACACACACACACACATCGTTAAATTATAAACTTTATTAAAAACTACTGAGATTTTTTTTGTGCAAGCAATATTTCAAACTCAGCACGATGTGAATGAAGGCAGTGGAGTCACACATGCACAGCCTGAAACACAACCCGCACTAAAGTTAGTTTAATATTACTCACTCGTTTGATATTCAGAATTCCACTTTCCTCACCAGGCAATTAATGCAGATTCGCCAGTACAGTGACAGTTTGACGTGAAATAGAAGAAGACAACAAACTACAACCACATTTACTAAAATTCACTTGTTATGACAGGAGCTTAGCCTTGTGTTGGCTCTGACTACACGCTACAGAGATAGGGACCGTCTCAAAATTACCCACTACACGCTGCAGTGTTAGGGATGTAGCACAATCACCAGAAGAAATGAGAAGCGTTACAAACATCCATGTGGCTAGCATTATTAACTTTAGCCATTTTCATGATTGTTTCATGTAATTTATTAAATATTAGTAATAATGTGACTTAACGTGTTTTTACATATTCACATTGTATCGTCATGTGCAATTTTCCTAGCATTTGTTTTAAGTACCATTATAAAAGTAATCAATTAAACTCTCATGTTATTAAACCTAATGATGTGCAACCAACTTAAACACAGACATTTATTCCACACATACTACAAGGCTTAATTTGGTACATAGAGAAGTCATGGGGATGGGGGGGGGTTAGAAGGGGGGCCCGAACTGCATTGAACCAGCGTTGGGGGGCCCAGCTTGCAAAAGGTTGAGAACCACTGATCAAATCTAATCTCTAATCTAATCTAATGTTTAGGCACCACTGGCTGCTTCTCCCACAGCACTGTATACACAAGAGAAACCTACAGCTACTCAGCTGGTTGCTCAGTTTCTTCAGAAACCAAATATATCAGACAAAACAACCCAACAGATATATACAACTATTGTGTTAAATGCTCTGCATAATCAGTTGTTCTCTTGTGGAAGGTTTTGCCAGCTCTGTTTAGATTTTTGTTAGGTAGTTTTCCCCCCACAAACAATCCTATTCAGTCACTTCTCAGAAAAACACTCAAATGGAGCAGGGTATGCAGTCAAAAGTGCTTTTTATGAAATGAAACTATATTTTCTGTATGTTTTGAACATTTATAAAGCAGAACAAACTGCTTAATAAAGAGTTAGTAGAGTATATTGCAATAGTATCTGCCAATATTAAAAGCAAAATATCAGATATTTGCATTTTCTGAGAATTTCCATACTAGTGCATGCCTAAATGACAAATTTGTGAAGTTAATTTCAAGTATGTATAAAACACAAAAGCAAAAAACAGGCAGGGATAGTAGCCTGCAGGAAGATCCACCATCTTCAATTACATAAAAAAGATTACAATTTTGGAAAAGTGAAAAGAAAATAGCTCATTATAAAAGTCACAAATTATAAAATGGGCTATTTTGCTCACCACACAAGTAGGGTGGGGTGGGTTGAGTGGCAGGTCAGGCCGACAGATTAGGCTGATCAGACACTGGGATTAGTCTGGCCTATTGCTCACAGATCTGTCTGGCGGGAAAACTTAGCTGGGAAAGCCTGAGATACAGTACCTCCTTAGCTCCCAGATGGTTGCAAGTGTCTATGCACCTACAGTAAGTCCTGATAAGCAACCACAGTCACATGGTTTTTGGGTGAGCTACAAAATGCTTGTAAATAAGCTTCCCTCATGGTTCCAAGTAGGGAAGCACAGCTCTCTGTCTCTCTCACACACACTCGCACACACAATTCCAGCTCAGTCCTCAGAAGTGTTTACTGTGGCAAATTCTGATATGTCCTAAGATTTGTTTTGCCATGATCTTATGTACCATGACCTCATAAAAGGGAATAAGGTAAGGTTTTGTTCACCAACTTACAAAAAGTCAGTTTTTGGACAATGTGCAAAGCAATGGCTAGTTTGACAACTTTGGCCAATTTCTGCAGGTCTCTGAAAACCAGTAACATTGTCAGTCACTGACATGCCTCCCGATTCAAGCAAGCCCACTTAGCTTCATAGTGAAAGCAAGTGAATGCATTATTGGTTATTTATACAGCACCAACAACCGATTAATTCATGTCACTTATTAAAAATAAATTGTAATGAAGATCCAAAAAACATACATTTTTAAACATAAATGTCCTTCCAATTAAGAACTAAATCCTGATCAACTTTAATGCACTATGACACAAAGCATAATTTCATGGCTCTTGTACTGAGGAATCAGCTGTTCATTACAAAATATTTTACCACCAGTCAAACATGATAGAATAATAGTTACTGACAATTTCACAGAGTCTTGTGCAGAGTGTAGCTGCACATTATACTAATTCAGAGCTGAGGCGGCCTGTTGTATTAATAGCTAGTGAAAACACTAGTAATGACATTAGAGGCCTGTTAAAGGAACTGTTTAGCAGAAAATAAAATTTAAACAATTTTTCTCTCACTGCAGAAGATGTCAATCTATCAGGATATGTTTGGACTGCACTTTCTGCTTCTTTTGTTTTAAAATTGAAGCTATTATAATAATGATGTCAACAAACACTAAAACTTAGTAATCAATCAAACAGCACAACCACTAAAAATTCTCAGCACAACTAAACTGCCTCCAGCTCTACAAAAAACTAGTAGTAGTAACACTTACTGCATGTTACAAAGCTGTCTTAAGATATAGGGAGAAACTCAGATTCTCAGATCCTCTGTATTTCTGAGTAGGGTTGTCAATATACCACAATTTTGAATTCGATATCGATACTAAGCTTAGTATCGCGATTCTTGATACCAAAATGATACTTTAGCAAAGATACAACACAAATATAAAGTATTTCCTTTGTCTGAAATTCAATTATTTATTTAACACAAAAAAAAACCACTGAAAATCAGCTTGATTTTAAAAATTAAATTCAAATTAAACCTTGAAAATAAAGTAATGAAAAAAAAAATAAAGCAATTAAATTACTATATAATACATACTTCAAACATACAGACTAACAGCGGTGGAAACATCAACACATGAGCGTCATCAGGAGTTCAAGGCAAGTAATTAGCTTATGGCCGACGTAAACAGTTACAAACCAAATATTTCACTAACCACTTAAGAAAGCTCTGTGGTGTAGCCATTAACTTTACTAACCGGTGGAGTTTTCAGCTCTTTGTAGAGGTTGTGCTGCTTGTCGGCCAAAGGCTTAGGCAAGTTACTGCTGTTGCCGTTTGTGTCTGTAGGCTTCCCCTCTTCATCAGCAATGCAGGCAAAATGTGTCACCTACTTGAGCCATTATTCCACAAATCGCATATGCGAGAGAACATTTGTGACCCCGCCAGGGAAAACCAGGCCAAAGTTGCAGGGTAACAGAGCAGGGTGACCAGATGTCCTCTTTTTACCCAGACATGTCCTCTTTTTGAAACTTTAAAAAAAAAAACATCCAGGTGTAATTTCACAAACGTCCGGGATTTTGTTTTACTCGAGAAGCGTTTCGTTCACAAACTAGTCTCGCCCTCCCCCTATTCCATTCGGTTCACTTGAATAAGATGTTACTCTATATTAAAAGGAGACGAGCATTAGGACCAAGCGGGAATACAAGTCGCTCATTTTTTTATGTAAGGTCTCATTACTATAATGCTGCAGTTTCCTGTCTGTCTGTCTGTGTGCTTGTTTCTCTGTCTGTCTGTCTAGCGGGAATACAAGTCGCTCATTCTGAAACCTGTTTTAATTTAGGCTGCCACCAAGCTCACCGACTGGCTCTGCCGTTTCTTGCTAACATGTGATTTTCATATTCAAATTCATTAACATTTGAGTCTGTGTGCGTGAGTCTACCAGTCTTTGATAAGCCATCCATTTACATGTCTCTAAGTTTAACTATTATCAAAATAATTCAGAATTTCTGCTTATTTTTACTCAAAAATGAGGTATAATTATGTGTAAATGAGGTCTTTTGACTGTACATTCCAAACATAAGTGTAACATTGGTGATAATGATGGTGATAACATTGAGTGAAGTTGACTGTAAAAGGTGAAACACAGAATTAGGTGATAATTTTATTCTACATGTTTTTAACAGTTTATTATTAGTTAATATTATGTAATGTATTAATATGTTATTATTTATTAATATTAATTTTATTATTCATAATAATGTTTAATAGTTATTACAGTATTAGTATATTAGTAGTAACTAGTAATTATTAATAAAATATAAATAATTTGTCTATTTATTAATAATAATAAAATGTATGTTCAAGCAAAAAAAACAATAACAGTATTTACAGTGTCATCTTCATTATAGATGTCAAAAAGTATTTGCGGCTCCCAGTGTTTTCTTTTACATGGAAACCAGGTCCAAATGGCTCTTTGAGTGTTAAAAGTTGCTGACCCCTGCTCTAGAAGAACTTCGATATTCCTTACTATGGCGTGTCTACTGATGGGAGCAATCATGGAGCAGTGAAAATATTCCTTCTGCTCAGTCAGCATTTTGTTTGGAAGAACAGGAATGTGCAAAGTAAATTACTTGAAATAAAAAGAACCCCCCAAAAATTATAACAAAGTTATACATTTCCATAACATTTAGCAGAGAATGTCATGGAAATGTATAATTTTGTTTTTGCATATTTGAAATATTCAAATATGTTCAAACAGCGTTTAAGGGCAGTGTTTTTTCTGCATGTTAGTGTTAAGAGCCAATAAAGCTTTTTTTATATAAGTATCAGCCATATGCCCCTAGTGTACAACGTTTTTGAAATGTCTTTGTACAAACCGGATTCCAAAAAAGTTGGGACACTAAACAAATTGTGAATAAAAACTGAATGCAATGATGTGGAGATGGCAAATGTCAAT
>BRDA01013009.1:3061-28017 GCA_036984385.1 Crenuchus spilurus | reverse complement strand
GAGAGAGAGAGAGAGAGAGAGAGAGAGAGAGAGAGAGAGAGAGAGAGACAAACAAGCTGTTTAGTGTGGAATTGAGAGATGAGAGGGAGCCAGTTCACAACTTGTGCCTTGGTGAAGAAAGCAAATAGGCGCAGTAGGGGTGCAGCACTGTGCTGTACGGTGCTGGAGGAGAGCTTCGCTCTGACATGATCTCATGCTGGGAGAAGTGCAGACCAACAGGGCTGCTCCTGGAGAGCTTAGCCAGGCAAACACTGCTTCTTCCAGCCTCAGGAGGCATCTGTTAAAGGTGCAGGGGGTAGGACGGCTCCTCAAATGGCACAACAGGATTCCTACAATTGCAGCCAAACTGCATGATATGAAATAGATTCACTGGATTGACAATTAAGAACTAGGGCTGTGTACTGGCAGGACCTGGCGATACAATACGTATCATGATACAGGAGTTACGATTCAATATATTGTGATGCTGTAAGCAAGGTGATATTTTTAAAATCTCAGGAAAAATGTACATGTACTCATACTACTTATTTCAATTGAAGTGGAAGAGCCTAATGGCTGAAGATAGATTACAACACTGCCATCTAGTGGTCGGGGGTTTAAACAACACAAAATAAAAAATTCATACTGTGTTTTTAAGAATCAACACAGTATAAATACATCTATACTTCCTTACAGCTCTTCCGTCTCAAGCATCCTACATCTTGAATCTTAACTGTTGAGTGTAGATAATCTTTTTAATAATTTAGAATAAAACGTTTTGCATAAAATATGCTGAAAATTTTGCATAAAATATGCTGAAATGTACATAAAATACGTTTTATGCCTCATGATAGTACAGTAGAATAGCTAAAATTATGAGCATGCTTTACAAAGAAATAGATTTTTTAAATTTGATATCTATTCTGAAAAAAGTATACAATTTACACAAAGACACTGCCAATATATTGTATCAAAAGCATATAAACATTTAACAAAAATAGATTCATATCCATCAAAAGCCTGGCATACTTTTCTAAAGATTTTGTGTACACTGTATGTTCAAACATTTGTGGACACCTCTAATAATGAATGATTTCAGATAATGTTAGTTTATACAGATGTACACTCAGCTTATCTAGTCCCTGTAGAGAAGTACTGCCAATACAATAGGACTAAACATGAACCTGTTGGCACCATATCTAATACCAGGTGTGGGCTGGAGGGGTATAAACCCCCCTCACTATTGAACTATGAAGCAGTGGAACAAAGTTCTCCATTCAATATGTTTGGGATCAGTTGGCGATCATCTAACATCCTGACCTCACTAATGCTCATCACCGAAACCCTCACAGCAGTGCTCCAAAGCCTCCAATGAAAGATAATGTGTCCCAATACTTTTGTTCTTATGTGTGTGTGTATGTGTATATCTCCATCAGGTCTTGTCGATATAAATGCTAATTATTAAACAATAAAAATGCCACAGACAACACTGTTACTCTCTGGTACCCCCGTTTCCACTCCTCTCCTGTCACCTTGACAACCCCCACCAGAATCATCCTTTACCAGACCACCCTCGGTTACCATGACAACCCTGGACAAGCGCTACGCTCCATCTGTCGTCCTAACAACCCGAGACCTGCTCCACCCCTCTACACACCGCCGAAACCCGGCCCACCTCTTGGGAAGGTGGCTACGCTCCCGTTCCCACCAGTTTCCTTGAAATGTCTCGTTTGGAATTGAAGAGGAGAGATTGTTCTTGGAAAGGACATGGAGAGGGCACCTAACAATCTTCGCTCTCTAATGGACAGTTGTGGGGGTACACTAGTTCTAACCAAAGGTCCTAATATCTGCTTCAGTTCCACTGTTGATTTGGAGGGACAATCATTATGCTGGAAAAATCAATCCAAAACTTCATCATATTCACTATTCCTCAGTGTGCACACTCACTAGGCACATGTATCTCGTATTATTTTACAGTGTACAGGTCCACTTTGTAGTTCTACAATTACAGACCGTAGCCATCTGTTTCTATATGCACTTTGTTTACCTTGTTATTCGATGATCACAGAGCAGAGCAGGTGGATCATTCTCAGCACTGCAGTGACACTGACGTGGTGGTGGGGTGTTAGTGTGTGTTGATGCGGATGTTTTTAAACACTTCAATGTCACTACTGGAGTGAAAATAGTGCACCAACCAGCAAACAGTATCAGGACTAGGGGACCAACACAAACTGCTGAGCTGCTGCCTGTGACTTTACATCTACAAGGTGGACCAACAACGTAGGTTTATCTGAGTGGACACAATCTTTAAAATCTCCAGCTCTGCTCCCTCAACTGACACCAACACCACCACCACCACATCAGTGTCACTGCAGTGCTGAGAATGATCCACCTGCTCTGTGGAGGTCCTGACCATTGAAGTATAGAGAGAAACAGATGGATTACAGTTTGTAATTATAGAACTACAACGTGCACTTTTGGAGCTAAAATGGACAATGTGTACCTAATGTTGTGGCCAATGAGTGTAACTGGCAAATGTTTCGGGTCTGTCTCGGAGCCTGAACCCTGAAACTAACCTCAGCTGCTAAACCTATAAGCTTGTGTTGAATCCGGAGGAGCTCTCTGTGGTACCTACAGGCATCGCTGTACCGACAGGCCCGTTGCTGCTCTTCGGCTGTGGGGGGCCCCGGCCCGTTAGGCTGCTTCAAGTCTCCCTGTTACTAGGGTAACCCATGGCTAGGCGGCTCGGGATTGGCTGCGGGGAGGCGCGAGCCAGAATGCAGAGAGAATGATGAGAAAGAGAGAGAGTGAGAAAGTGTGAGAGAAAGAGAGCAAGCAGGGGGTAGGGCTAACAGTGTGCAGTATATGCCTGGCTGTCTCGCTGGTGATGTAAAAGCCACGGGGAAAAAAAAACTCCTGTGTCAGTCACTGATAAAAAGAGCGCTCTGCTCAACAAAGAGGTGGAATATGTAACAGACAGAAAAGCACAGAGATTAGGAGAGAGCAAGCGAGTGAGGGAGTGTGTTGACATACCTGGACTGTAGATGCTCTAGCTGAACTTGAAGGTTCTCTGACTGCTCCACTTGCTCGTCCAGAGATCTCTGCAGCTTCCTGCTCTGATTATGAGCTTCATCCAGCTGAAATCCAAATCCACAACAGATCAGTTTAAACAGTATTTACATGAGGTTTGAGTGTAGTTGACATGTTAAAGCTGTGCTGTGGTGAAAGAATGCTGTATTACACCATAGCCTGATACTGTTAAGTAACCTTTTTCACATTACAGTGTATATTTCTGTCCTTGTTGTTTGCTGTAACTCATGTCTGTTCTTGTTTTTTTATCTGGTATTTGTAAGTTTTTTATGTGTGTATGCAAGTACAGTGAAGAAAATAAGTATTCGATACATTGCCGATTTTTTCCCTAAATTTTTTGCCAATTTTCTCCCTTTCCCAATGTGGTAGTAGCCAACTAACCCATCCCATCCACTAGGGAACTCTCCCCATCACATTGCACTGTACCTGACGCTAGGAGGGTGAAGGCAAGCACAAGCATCCTCTGTTGAGTGTGATACAGTCACCGCCTCTTTTCAAACTACTGCTGATACACCGACACTGGGGAGCCAACACACTCGGAGGAAAGTGCAGGAGTCCCAGCTCCGAATTGACCAATCAGAAGACACCTGAGCTAGCGGACATTGCAATCTGTGTGATAGGGAGAGAGAGCGCCATCTACCTGGCCAGAGAGAGCACAACCAATTTTTTGCTCTCTTGGGTCCCAGCTGTCGATGGCAAACAGCATGATAGAGATTCAAACCCGCAATCCTCTGGTCAGTGTCTTAGCCTACTGAGCCACTCGGGGCCCCTACACTGCCGATTTTGCATATTTTACCACTTACAAATAATGAAGAGGTCTGTCATTTTTATGGTAGGTTCTAAAAAAAATCCCGAAAGAATAACTATGATTTTTAATGAATGAAATAATAATTTAATAATAATAATAATAATAATAATAATAATAATAATAATAATAATGAAATAATAAACATTTAATGCATGAAATAAAAATTTGATCACCTACCTAGCAGAAAGAATTCTGGCTCTCACACACCTGCTAGTTTTTTATTAAGAAGCCCTCCTATTCTGCACTCATTACCTGTATTAATTGCACCTGTTTAAAAGACACCTGTACAGCTAGAGGTTCAGCACTTATTTCATACAAAGCCATCATGGGATATTTTATTACAGTCTTGAAACAGATGTAAAAATTCTGAAATAAAACTGTTGCAACGGAAAATTCTGGGTGACCCCAAATGTTTGAGTGGTCACATGTACAGTGATAAAATCTAACAAAACACTCAAATACTTTGTAGCATTTGGCTTAGTAACACATTAAAAATGAGTTTCTTGGCTTGCAGAGTGGACTTTCTTTTGGACTAGGGTGGACTTTAAACCAACAAGCTGATTGGCTCTTTTTCTTCTTCCTCTGCAAACAAAAGCAATGTTACAAGCTTTCTTCTTCATATTCTAAACAATGACCATTGTCCTCCTTTACAACAGCTCTGCATTTACAAAATCTGTTACAAATACACACAAAGTATCCTCTTCTCACAGAAAAGTATGTTGTAATGGAAATTTATGTAATGGAAGTTGTTATTGCTCTGATGTCACAAAATAACAAAGATGAGAAAAATGTAAAGAATTATTTTCTTTACACAAAATAACCTGAGGTCTAACCTCATCCTCAGCTTGGCCCAGCTCCTTCTTCAGTTCCTCCACCCTCAGCCTCAGCTTCTTCACCTCAGCCTCATGCTGCTCCACCCGCCGGTTAGCATGTGCCAGTTCTGCCATCTTCTCCTGGTACTGCTTCTTTACCTTTGTGTGAACGTGCCGCAGGTCTGCTAGCTCCTGCAACACAACACAAACACTTTAAGACTCGGAATACGTAACACACAATTCCACTGCACATTTTATGCCATTGTTTTAAGCATGTAACACCTGAATAGCATTAGCTTTATGAACTGCTCATGGAAAAATGCCATCTTGTGAATGTGATATCACTAAAAGATTAAAGTGGATTATAATAATGATGTCTGTCACAGTTTTCTAGACAAAACACCTCAGTAGTCGCGTTTACATTGACCATGAAATATCGCAAATTAGAATTGTGAATAAAAATGTGCTTAATGGAAACACGACAATTTCGAAAAAAACTCACGTTTTTCGATAAAAGTCTTTTGCGCTAAGATGAGGTGGTCATATCGAAATTGGTTTATATCGCAAAAGTGTAATGGAAACACTCGAACTGACTTTTTTCGTATCAAGGGAGTCACGTGATCAACAACCGGACATTTCTATTGGCGAAAAACACGAAGAAGAAGAAGACAACAGAAAGTAAGAGGATGAAGATGACGCGGCATATTTGGAATAACGAGGAGAATCCTTGGACAATGTGCAGCTGCTCCACTAGAGATCTCACAGCATCACAAAGTTCATTAAAAGTTGAGTGTGTCATTCTAAATTGTTGAATCCACAGCTCTTCTGTAAAACCATCGACTACAGTTTCCCAAAAACGCCGCATACGTAGCTGCTCCCAAGTATAAGGGGCTTGTCACTCCAAAGCCTCGATAAGTCGCCGTCTCCTCTGATGGCTGATGATGAGCGCTAGTGCCGTGGTAGAAGTATGTATAAAGCTGAAGTATGTGTTTACATCCACTGACGCCATGTTTGTAATGACTTATCGCGAGAACAAACATATTCACATGTGATAATATTTCACATTTAATGGAAACACCGCAATTGCGAAACTTGTCTTGTCTACTAATTGTTTTTTGCGCAAAACTGCAATGGAAACGCGACTATAGACTGGGCTCCAAATTCACCCATTCTCACTAACACCTCTAGTCATAATGACAGGTTTGAGTGCCTGTTTTACCCCCACTCTGGCCCCCTTTCTTCAGCAGGAACATTTCAGCCAATTAAAGAAAGTTCACCAGTTTAAGGTGGAACAGGAAATTCAGATTAAAAAATGTAAACGTAAATGCCAGCTTTGTGTAGAAATCATCACAAAACACTGCAGAAATCACCAGAGACACCATAAATCACCAGCAATCCAGGCAGGTGACTGAATTCAACTGTTGCCTGATTTAAGGTGGAATGAAAAATTAATTTGCAGAAACACAACAAAGATCAGCAGAAATCTACAGAAATGTTTACCGTTTCAATCATACAAAGTCTACGTTCACATTAACAGGCTGAAGTGACTCTCATCTGATCTGTTCAGGACTGTGTGAACATGCCAAATCTAATCTTTTCAAATGAAATTGCAGTCACTTTCATTTGTGGTCCTAGATCAGAAACAGATCTGATTCATGAGCATGCGACTTGAATATGAGGTCAGATTAGATTTGATGTCTTTGTGTCTGTGCACAAGTGTTTAGTGCTAAACCAGTTCTGACTTCTCTCCTGTTTACACAGAGCTGCTAAAACATCAGCTGGTTGTCTTTTATTCACCTTCTCCACCTGATCATGTACATTTCACCAGCTGTTTACTGTCCTCTGAGCTTAACATTCACACATCAGCTACTAACACGTCTGTTTTACTAGTTTTTATACAATCAGTATCATTAATACTTTTTCTATTCTATTCTATTTGTGCAAAAAACCTGCATCCCACCACCTCTGAAATTGTACCGATTTTTACAGACTGTAGTTTTGCAAACCTGGCAATCATACAAATATGTTTTTGTTGTGGGTGATGGAGACGATGTGCATAAGCGTATCAATGTGAGTATGTGTGCTGCTTCAGAGACACATTCATTCTCATGGCGGACATAACTCACAAAAAAAACCAAGTGGGGTTTGTGAGATGTTTCATTTATGCATATCTAATGTACATTATTTTTCACCAAAATGACCATTTTCAACCATAACAATACCTTGATTCACTCAAATGCCCTCAGAAACTTGCCTCTTGCCTGTGAAAGCAGTAAGCATGCTCACAGCACACAAAGATTTAGTGATTTTTTTTTAGTCATCTGCATTTTGCAGCCTGGCAAAGGTCAATACGGTGATTATCATTAACAAACAATACACCATAATGAACTTCGTTAGAGGAAAAAAAAAATCAAAAAATCAATACAAACTCAATTATTCCAAAGTAAAGCTTAAGAATTTAGAGTGCAAGCGCATGAATGACCCCTGAGGTCGTGATGTAAATATCCTTCGTCCTTCGAGGGCTGAAAAGCTTCCTTGTGTAAATCTCACTGAGCTGGTGGCCTTATCAATAATGAGAACAAAGCAGAAAGGACACGTGGCTGACGAGTCTCACAATAAAACTCTGCCTTAAGTCTCCTCAGATAGCTGGATAGTACTGGAAGGAGGCAAGGTCACATCTAATCGCTAGATAAAACGCACAATGAACAAAGAACACAGTGTTTCCTAACAACTAGCTTCCACTGGTGCGCGGCTGTAATGCTAATGCTTCGCCCTTCTTCTACTGCTTAAAATAAGCCAAGAAACAGAGGCTCTAATCTTCCTCTATTGCCGATTCCACTGTCCTGTAAACCTTCCAAAACTATCAGAGCCAGCAGCCAAAAGGAAACATGGGGATATCTCCTTTCATATTTACTCAGGCCAGAGCAATCAAACCCTGAGAAGGTCCAGATGTTTGTTCTGAATGGCACACAGGAGAGGGTAGATGAGCCATCACGATCTTTCCTGCATTAGAATCGAGCCTATATGTGAACGAGAAACATCCCACACTACAAGCTCAAGTGAGGGAAAAAACAGCAGTCAGTCGTGGAAAACAGATCGTGAATATCAGTTATGAATAATTGATGGTTTGGGCCTGTGTGGTTTCAGTCCAATTGGTCGGGACACTCCCTCATCCTCTCAGTGCTAACAGACAGACAGCAATGACTCACAAGCTCTGTGACTCAGCCAAACTGATTCACTCTCTTCTGGATTCCTGTGGAAGGAAACATCAGGAACGTTCAAACTCGTACAAATTAAATATTAAAGTGAAGAAATATATTGTGCAGTAAATCCATTCACTTTTAACTTCCTTAATCTATAGCCACAACATTAAAACCACCTCCTTGTACCAACACTCGTACATTTTAGCTCCACTGATCACATAGATGCACTTTTACAGACTATAGTCCACCTGTTTCTCTGTATACATTGTTAGCGTTTTGTTTCAATGATCAGGACCAAGACACAACAGGTAGCAGATCATTCTCAGTGACACTGATGTGGTGGTGGTGGTGTTAGCTGGATCAGACACTGTGGAACTGCTGCAGTTTTTTTAGACACACCTTCTTTGTTGGTCCACCTTGTTAGATGTAAAGTCAGTGACAGTCCTTCACCAGTGGACACTAGACACTCCTCACAAGACAACATTGGCTGGTTGATGGACTATTCTCTGTCCCACAGTGATCTACTTGTAACAGATCACACCACCGCCATGTCAGTGTCAATGCAGTGGTGAAAATGATCCACCACTGAAATAATAGCAGCTCTGTTGGAGTCTTGACCACTGAAGAACAGGGAGAACAACGTATACAGAGAAACAGATGGACTACAGTCTGTACAATTAGCATCTTTATGCTCAACGGAGCTAAAATGGACAGAGAGTTTAGATGTCTTTAAGAGCATAACTTAATACATTTATCTTCCATCATTCATGTTAGTTATAAGATATGACCTGATTGATGATATGATATGAATGTAATGACCTGCCTTTATATATTAAAGCAGGTCCAAGAGGTAAGAGCCTGGCTTCAGGTGACAACTGACCCACTACGCTGCGTCCTGCTGGGTTCTGACCTGTACTCCCAAATCACACACACACAACCCCTCAGCCTTTACAGCAAGGAACAAAGAAAAGATAAAAAAAGACAGTGATGGAAGAGGGGGATGGGAGTGAACGGCAGAGAGAAAGAGCACCAGAATCTATTAATAATTTAAGAGGATAATCAAGTAGCCAGACAAATCTCGTTCATGATGTACCTCCCCCCCATCACCAGAGCAGCCAAGGAGAGGGCTTGTGTCTATATGAGAGACAGTCTGTGTGTGTGTGTGTGTGAGAGAGAGAGAGAAAGTCTATTTACACACATGTATATGTATGGACGTCTAGCATGCCAGGCACGCATCTCCAATCTCGTCATATGCAAATACACCTCCATGTGAAATCCCACACACATACTAACCACATACAGCCAAACCAACAACACGAGTCACGCACAGGGTCCCAGGCTGCTGGTTGCTATTGATTTTTGGGTCACAGGAAAACAGGACATGATCTAGTTGCGTTTTGCTGTGTGGCACAGTTAACCCCAGCAAATCACACGGCTCAGTACAGGGAGTATCAGACGGGATTAATATAATATCACAATATTTTACAATGAACACAGTATCAGCTGAGACGTCAACAGATGAAGGGTGCATTTGTAAAAGGAGACCCTTTTCCACAGGCTACTAAAAGCCTAGTGGAGCATTATTATTATTATTATTATTATTATTATTATTATTATTATTATTAAATATCCATCCATTATCCTCCGCTAAATCCTGGTCAAGGTTCTGGTGAATTCCCCTACTGCTGGGTGCAGGCAGGGCTAAACCCAGGAGAGGATGCCAATCCATCACTAGGCACAGACTCACACCAGGGCAATTTAGAGTAACCAATTCACAGACAGTGTTTTTGGACTGTGGGAGGAAACTCACACAGAATGGGGAGAACATGGAATGAGGAAGGGGACTTGAACACAAGACCTCAGCGTTGAGAGGAGTGTGCGAACCACCAAGCCACCACGCCAACCTGATTATTAAATATAAACACTTCAAACTCCAGTTTTGTGCTTATTATATCCAAACTTGCTGCTCATCAGTTCCTTTCAACGAAACAGCAGAACTTCCTGTATGGTTCTGAATATGAACTACGGTGGCTCCATGCGCTGAACCAAATACTCCACTTGGGAGGAAAGTGCTCAGATCACCCCCTAACATTTACAATCAAAAACAGAGTTTAGCACTTTTCCTTGTGATCTGGAAGAGCTTGTTTATCAAAGGAATGAAACTACTGATGACATATTTTAATAACAAAACTCATCAAAACAGGCACTTTTATAAGGGAGATTTTTTTTCCCATCAAATTGAGCCCTGATTGCAGTTCAGTTTCGGTCACGTATTTGTATAGATGACATCACCCAGCACTAAGCACAGCCGTTAATGCTGCGTCTGTGTCTTTACGTTTTACAGAGGTAGAAAAGGGCAACGGCGAGATAAATGCCGTTTTGCGAAATCAAACGGATTACGACTGATTAGATCTAATCCCACTGGGAGACGGCAAAGCAGCGTGACTGACGCTCGTCTGGGAAGAAAATCAGCCCTTTCTCTTAAATCTATATTAATTAAGAATGTTAAAGAGCATTAAATCACATCAACTAAACAACATTCAAAACCAACAGAGGACTGTGAAGTCTGCCTGGGCTCTTTCTTCAAAAACAAAAAGCATTTTCAGGCTTTTAGTTAAACGAAAGGATGGCTGACAGAGAATAAAGATGTAAAAATTGGTGATGGAGAGGCAAATACAGCGAGGGAGGGAGAAGAGTGGTATTACGGATAAATATGTAGAACAGGATCAAAGTAAAGAAATCCACATAATTTAATATGAGGCGAGATGAAGAGTGGAGGGAAGAGAGAAGTCAATTCAAAATGAGACGTTAACTGAGGAGAAAAAGAAATGAATGACATCGCGTCTTTAAAAAAACAAAAAGTGTCAAAGATTCAGTGAGACCCAGACCCGGGGCAAGGCTACAGCATTCTGTACTTAAAATGTTAAAATTTTCATCCAGGCTATAATTTAGGTCTTGGATGAGTGTTTTGATAAGGGCCGGAGAGGAGAAAGAGAGGGTCAGATGAATAAAACATGGCCTGGCCTGATGAATGATCCATGATGATAAAGAAACTCACACCGCCAGCAAAGATAGAAGGTGAAGAATGAAGGACTGACGCAGTAGCTGAAGACATTCACATCTTTTCCGATGTGCACTGGCAGGCAAATGGAAGGATATGCAGTGTATGCAAAATCCTGGAGGCTTAAAATGGAGAATATGAAGAGACGCTGGCAAATAAATAAAGAAATAAATTGAATAAACACAGCCGTGAAGGTGAAGGAAGGCCTGGGGCTGTCACGTGAGGAAGGCTGTTAAATGTTTCTTCCTGAGAGACTCTCCGGGCCTGAGATCGGCACAGTAGCTGTGGGCCGATAAACAATCTTATCAAATATCGCAATCATTTAAATTAGTGACAATATTACGTTTGTTATCACTTTTTTAAATGTGCTGCATTTATTTAACTACTGACTTTCTACAAACAGCCTAATCTATGATATATGCAACTCTAGTCTAAAAAAGTATTGGGACAGAAATGAATGCATTCATTAGAAGGGGTGTCCACAAACTTTTCAGTGTATATAACAGCAAACATCAATTACCTCCAAATGTTTATTATTAAAAGATTATAATGTAGTTTAATCTGGCAAAAATGCTGGGACTTATGCAAATGAAGCAAAAAAAGGCCAATACATGCAACCTTGAGAACGGATGAGTTTGTCCAGAATTAGGATCAGCCGTGTTCTAGTTCTCCCCTATTATCACTCTTTTATGCAGCAGGTCTCTTATAGAGCAGTTTGCTTTACTGACAAAAACAGTTGAAAGGTCTTATAATGCTCATGCAAATGAATTTGTAACATAATATCATTTATCGTGTTATTCTGGAGACAAAGTCTTCTGCACAGAATCAAAAATGCTTTTATTTGAAAACGCTAGGAAAGCAGGTAAACTTTCGCCACTTGCATCACAGGGTTGCTGGATCCAGCTCAGTAAGATTATGAGGCTTAAATGGTTCTTGCTAGCCGAGGCAAGTGGAAAAGACAGCACTATGTTAGTGAAAAAAAGTCAAGAGACATGGTTTGATACTTTACAACAGTTCTGAATATTACAGACAGAATAACAGAGTGTACTCTTACATGATGTTCTTGTTTCTTATATATTCTACAACAGATTTTTAAACAAAATTACATCTTTGTTGAAAATTGTGAATGCCTTATCCATAAAAAATCAAAGCACAAACATTTAGCTTAGTGAAAGTCACCTGGAAAGTCAAGGTTATAAAGAAAATGGTGCCTTAAAGTCCCAGGAAACCCAAACCTGTCTAATTAGGTTAGTGTTGCTCTCATGGGCACAGAACATGAGTGTACAGTAGGACATGTAGGACCTGTGAATAAGTAGTGAATGTGTACTTTCCTAGAATTTCTCGCCTTTATGTGTAAACTGTGAGGTGCTACTCACAAATAAATCCTACAGAACCAATCACAGGGGTGCCCAGAACTACTGTTTAAACGATGCCCGACTCCGAGTGTGGACAACATGGCAAGCAAAGTTGGGTTAAGATGTACATTACTGCTAGTTTGGTGCTAATATAATACACTGCTCAAAAAAATAAAGGGAACATTTAAAACAACACAATGTAACTCCAAGTCAAACACACTTCTGTGAAACCAACCTGTCCAGTTAGGAAGCAACACTGACTGTGAATTAATTTTACCTGCTGTTGTGCAAATAGAACAGACAACAGGTAGAAATGAGAGGCAATTAGCAAGACAACCCCTATACAGGAGTGGTTCTGCAGGTGGTGACCACAGACCTTTTCTCTGTTCTCATCCTTTCTGGCTGATGTTTTGGTCACTTTTGCATTGTGTCAGTTCTCTCACCATAGAGGTAGCATGAGGCGATGTCTACAACCCACAGAAGTTGCTCAGGTAGTGCAGCTCATCCAGGATGGCACATCAATGCAAGCTGTGGCAAGAAGGTTTGCTGTGTCTGTCAGCACAGTGTCCAGAGCATGGAGCAGATACCAGGAGACAGGCCAGTACACCAGGAGACATGGAGGGGGCCGTAGGAGGGCAACAACCCAGCAGCAGGCCCGCTACCTCCTCCTTTGTGCAGAGGAACAGGAGGAGCAGTGCCAGAGCCCTGCAAAATGACCTCCAGCAGACCACTAATATCCATGTTTCTGCTCAAACTGTCATTCTGAGTATGATTCCAAATCCAAACCTCCAAGGGGTCATTTTTGTGTTATTTTGTTCTCAACGCATGCCACTATGTAATAATTAAAGATTTTCAACTGGAATGTTTTATTCATTGAGATCTAGGATGTGTTAATTTAGTGTTCCCTTTATGTTTTTGAGCAGTGTACTATAAACCTCATAGAGGTATTAGTGAAAATCCCACATTACGTTCTATATAAATAAAGCAAGTAAAAATGTATTAAAGTGTAAATTAAACTTCATTTAAACTATGAACTAATCTACTGAACTAATCTAATGTACTAATCTACTTCAATAGCTCATGAGCAGCACAACTGTCTATACATTTACCCAATGATTAAGAGATGGTGAGCTCACAATTTGGCGATCCCACAGCCCATCATGACCGGGAGCCCTAGTGGAGGATAAGGTGTTATTGTGTGAGAAAATTAGTAAGTTAGAATAACTTTTGACTAAACTAAGTCTAATATCCTCAAGTGGCATTAACAAGTCAGTTGACTCCATTTTAAATTGAACTACATTTTTATTACAGTGTAATAAATAATAAAAAAATGTAAAAGTATAAAATTTTACCATTGCCACCACTAGGGGATCTTAATTTGTTGTAGCCAGTGATCTAATTTTCAGTGCCTTAAGTGCCATACAAAATGTGAACACAAGCAAGTCATTATTTAGTGGACTGCAACCAAGCTTACACAGCAGGCTGCCCCTACAGTGTAGGAGGAGTCATTGAAGAATCAATGCTGAAACACATATATAAAATATCCAAAGAAACACTGAGCAGCACTGAGGTTTAAGAATATATTGATACACATGAATATTGCAATGTTATATTCTGCGGTGCTTTACTGATTCTCAATGACATCTAAAGATTGGTGCCAGTGGTTTATTTTGTGTAGTTTAAACCTTGACCACTAGAGAGCAGTGCTGTAATCACCCTATAGCCATTAGACTCTTCCACTCCGAGGGAAATGAGTACTGTACGAGTGCACCACTGAGATTTAGTCAGTTAATCGGACTGATGGATTGTTACACAGTCACCACCTTTAAAAATGAATGAAAGTGCACACAGAGCATCCACGGTGCCCAGGGAGCAGTTGGGGGTTTGGTGGGCAGATGCTATCCACAGTGCCCATGGAGCAGCTGAAGAGATGGGCTCTCTAACCACCATACTATGGCTGCTCCCTGAAATGAAATGCAAGAGTTATCTTACAACTGGTAGATTTGAACATGGAGGAATGAATAACTCTAAACGTCCAAGCACACTGGGATATCTTGACCATCAAGTGCCCTCATTAGAATAATGGGCCACATCCTGAAGGTACGTTGATGTATTATTAACAAAATCTGTGTTTTCTTTGTTCACTGAAACTGTTTTAACACTAAAACTGATGACAACACATTTTAAACATTTTAAAGCAGACCTTTAAAGCACATTAATCATTCTACTCTAATAAAATGACAAATTTGAAATAGAGTTCAGCTAAAGGACACCACAGAGTGCTTTGCTGCTGATTTTTCTACTGTATCTGCACATTCACATGCCCTGCGCTGACCTGGCTTTTGGGGCATCGCTCACCTGCAGCAATAGCAGAAGCAGGTGTATAGCTGGGAGGATGCCTGCGGCAGCGAGAAGGCCGTACTCAAAATCTCCAGCAGCAACGAGCTGCTCTTTCTGCCTGTGCGAGCACTCCTGACTGCATATGACCTTTAACCCTGTGCTCAGAAACAAGAGCAAGCCCAGCTCGGCTGTCTCCTTGCTCGCAGTTCCAATCAGTGCTTAACTTTTCTTCTCTTCTCTCCAGCTCACCTCCCTGTTACCTCGAATCAATTTCCCTCGTGACTGCTGTCCCGCTTGATTGCATTGTCCATCCCTCCTTTTCTTCCTCGTTCACGCTCGCTAAGGATAAAGAACAGCCCTCTCTCCCGCTTTCAGCACATTTTGTTTAACGTCCTCATCACTCTCACTTTGCCTCGCTCTGTTTTTTGTACCACGCTTGCAACGGTTAACCTTCATTTCACCTCCGCTTGCTCCTCCGGGTCCACTGAGGATGGCTTTCTGCTGACCAGAAGCTCTTCCTCAAATAAAGAGAGTCAAGCACACACAACATGGTGACAGGACAAGGCTGACAAAGCTGCAGTTGTACAGCGAAAGCAAATCTCAAGAAATTTTTATGTTACAATTGTTCTAAATGCACTTTCACAAGCCACTCGGTTCCTATGAAAGTCACATCAGTCTTTATAGCATTAGAGCTGGACGAGTGACCACACACACACACACACTGTCCTATGTTCCTCTGGGTCAAGCATAAGACTGTAGATCAGCAGTAATGGCATGATGTCAGTGCTGGCTAACAGGGGCATTAGCTCCAGTGGCTCATAAATAAGCTACAGCAGCAGGTGCTAATGGGCTCATTTAGACTGACCACCACACTGGCGACCTACACTAATAGGACTCCTCAGACTGTTCTGGGATCAGGGGGATGGTGCTGAATTAGTCTGGCCGCTGCACTGCAGAGCAGCATTAATAGGACCCTTCCAGCCCTGGTCTGGGATCAGGGGATGGCCTAGGCCATGTGACTGATGTGTCCAAACTCCCAGTACAAACAGGCAGCAGAAGGAGACGCCATATAAGGCAGCATTCTACAAAAACAAAACAACACTGAAATACTTATTAGCACAAATAACTGCCGACATGCGATCCGTTCATCCTGCCTAGACTTCTTATACAGCCACTCAACTCTGGAATAACCTTCCAGACAACTTCCGGGACTCAGCCACAGTCTCAACCTTTAAGTCTTACTGACTTGTTTAGTTGAGCTTTTGGTAATTAGTACTTAACATTATATAAAGGTTGCAGATCCAGGGATTCACTGGACATAAGGATTTATAGTAAACTGAGACGCTGGGGCTGTCTTGCTGCCATTCGCATGCTTTCACTCAGGTTTGTTGACAGTGAAGTTGTCAGGGATGCCAGTGTCTCAGCAAGCTCTCATGTCTGTTTTACATTCTGGCTCTCTCCTTTTAGGTAGACAGTTCTAGATAGTTTTGCCAGAGTCATTAGAAAACTCTGAGAAGGTTCATATTCACTTTGCTCTATAAACCCAAACAACTAATTCCGTTTCTGTGTTTTTCAGAGTGAGTGATTGTCCCCCGATCTGGCTCATCTCTGCATGAGCAGCTGCTAACCAAGCAACTACTCTGACCTGCTCAGGATGCTCTGTACTACTGACCACAGTGAACTTTATATAGACTATTTATTAGACCATTAGTATTACAACCATTCTTACATAGTCACTATATCAGTACAACTGAACACTATATCTGCATCATAAGTTTAATGATGTCTATCTGTCAAGAACTTATAAGTAGTTGACCAGAGGATGACGGTCCCCCCATGAGAGTGTAGCTCCTCCCTGTTTTTTTCCTCTGGCTCTGAGGGAGTCTTGCCAATTTTGGTTAGCTCACTGAGGCTTTTGTGTTTTGTAATGACTAACTCTGTAAAGCTGCTTTGTGACATTGGTTGTAAAAAGCTCTAATAAATACATTTGACTTGACTAGTTCAAAAGGACTTTAATATCAAGATTAAATGATCTTATCTCTTTTCACTGGTTCTATTAACATCAAACTAAACTAGCATACCGTCACGACGAAAGGCTGAAAAGAATTTGACAGCCATGCAATGTGATTTATGCTGTGATGTGTCTAGAACCAGACACAGGATTTGATCGGCAGGCGTGATCAAAAAGTGCAAGGGAGACAGGCTGCTGGACCTCTGCATCATGAGGTTCCTGCAGCTGCTCACCAAGAAATTACTATGACCTGCTTCAGATTAGCCTCCTCCATTACTGACCACATTAACGTTCATATGGACTCTAATCGCTGCTACCATTATTAATAATATTATTACTCATTTTACTACCATCTTACATTCTTGTTTCAGTATTGTCACCATATCAGTACACCTGAACACTAGAACAGCATCACAGGACTGTATGATGTCTGTATCAATAACATAAGTAATATCTACTCGTAAGTATTGAGTCTGGTCCCTCCAAAAGTTTCTTCCTCCAGCTCTGAGGGAGTCTTGTCACTGTCCCCACTGACTTGGTCACTGGAGTTTTTGTGTTTAAATGTTATTGCTAGAACTCTGAAAAGCAGCTATATATATATATATATATATATATGTGCCAATTTTCTCCCTTTCCCAATGTGGGAGTCGTCAATTAACCCAAACCACTAGTGGCGCTCCCTATCAGTTTGCACTGTCCCTGATTCTAGGAGGGTGAAGATATGCACACGCCTCCTCCATTGTGTGCGATACAGCCACTGCAACGATACATCTTTTCAAACTACCACTTGATACACCATCCCTGGGGAGCCAACACACTCGAAGGAAAGTGCAGGGTCTCTAGTTTTAATTGGACCAATCAGACCAATCATTGTAATGTGTGAGGGATAGGAAGAGTGAGAGCGTCACTTACACGCACAGAGTGAGCACTGCCAATTTTGCTCTCTTGGGTCCCGGCTGTTGATGGCAAACAGCATGACTGTGATTCGAACTCACGATCCTCTGGTCATAGTGTCAGCGTCTTAGCCCGCTGAGCACTTGGGGCCCTGTAAAGCTGCTTTCTGACAAGATTGGTTGTAAAATGTGCTATATTAATGTATTTGACTTTAATTAAGTACAGCCTAAGTAAAGCAGGTGTTCAGCTGAAAGTACAAATCCCGAGAAAAGTTGAAGAGAAGTCTGAAAAACTTAAAATGGCAAACACACAAACTCATTTTGTTATTTTGCATGCAGTGAGAGAGAGAGAGAGAGAGAGAGAGAGAGAGAGAGAGAGAGAGAGAGCGAGAGAGAGCGCGAGAGAGCGCGAGAGAGAGCGCGAGAGAGCGCGAGAGAGAGCGAGAGAGAGCGCGAGAGAGCGAGAGAGAGCGAGAGAGAGCGAGAGAGAGCGAGAGAGAGCGAGAGAGAGCGAGAGAGCGCGAGAGAGAGCGCGAGAGAGAGCGCGAGAGCGCGAGAGAGAGAGAGCGCGAGAGAGAGAGAGAGCGCGAGAGAGAGAGAGCGCGAGAGAGAGAGAGCGCGAGAGAGAGAGAGAGCGAGCGTAAGAGAGACAGAGAGAGGATAAAATAGAGAGTGAGGGAGTGTAACAGCCACCCCAATCAGTAAAGGTTGCCCTCACGGAGGCAAACACAGCAGGCCTAAATAAGAAGCTCTTGGAGAAGCAGCCCAGAATCTCAGAGACAAGACAATCCATTTCACACCAACTTTAGCCCAGATGTGGCTGCATGTTATAGGAGCTCAGTCTCACACACACACACGCACAGGATACACATAGTGACAACTACGTGTATTGAATAGGTAAATACTTAGTCGTCCATCTGTTTCTCTGTATACTTTGTTCACCCTGTTCTTAAATGGTCAGGATCCCCACAGAGCTGCTATTATTTGGATTGTGGATCAGCACTACAATAACACTGATGTGGTGGTGGCGTGTTAATGTTTGCTGCGCTAGTACAAGTGGATTGAATCCAAATGATACCTGCTCTGTGGGAGTCCTGGCCATTGAAGAACTGGATGAACAAGGTATACAATACTCTAACTTTTAATATTTTAAAAATATTAGTTGCACTATTTTGGCACCATATTTTACTGTATTTTGTTGGCAAATGGAGAGCTGAGACATATGACTTATGCTGTAAAAATGTTGAAATGTGTTCTAACAAACATTTGACAAAAAAAATGTTTTTCATTTATAGCCAGAGTATTGATTTGGTATAGAGTATCATGACACTACACATCAAAATCTAAGTGTGACAACTGTAACTGTAACATAAAGTAGTTTATCGTTCATCACAGTTGATTTCAACACTTACAACACAAAACCGCCTGTAAAACACCAGGAAGAGAATACAGGCTGCCCTCAGACACCAAACGCTCCTACGACAATACTGCTAACATTAGCTGTTTTCTAGCACTTTTTCATACAATAAGAGGAGCTCTCGATTGGAAAGAAAGTACTGATGTTTTGGCTTTTCATATCACAAAAGACAGGCTTCTCAATGACTCTGTAGCAAAAGAAGAATGATTGTGTTGAACAGATGGAGAGCTGGTTTGAGGTTGGACACGCTCACGCTCTTCACCCAGTAATACATCAGTGAATTCCTGTAGTGGACTTACAGCTTTATCCACTCACAGTCCTTAACTGAAATGTAATGGAGGTATACACATTGTTCAAACTGCTGTATCCTCAAAAGATTTTGTCGTTCTTGCACAATTTTGTGCCCTTTAAGAGTAGAAATGACTACGTTTGGGCTGCTATAGATAATGATATTGTTTTGATTTTTGCACATCTAGATCTTACAGACTTTATTCTAATAAAGACTGTTTTCAGCTGTATCATAGTTCAAAAATGTCAATATCATAAAAAAGTATATATTATATATAAGTATATATTATATTGCTTATAATTTAATTTGAAAATATATATTTTATATTTATTAGATGTAAAGTGACATTTCAAGCATTTTTTTGTTTTAATGTTGATCAATATGGCTTATTGCTCATGAAAATCTCAAAATCAGAAATCTCTCAAATGATTAGAATATTTGTTTGTGTTTGAATAAATGACTATTTAAACAGTATAAATACTGCGCATCTCTCAGCTACAACAACAATATTCCTAATATCAACCAGATACAACGTCAGAAGTGTCTTACCTGAACTAAGGAGACAAAGAACTGTGGTCCAAAGTCCTCTTTTCAAATGAATTTTGCATTTCATTTGTAAATCAGTTTGAGAGACAGAATACAAGGTGTCTGAAGTCCAGTGTGCAGTTTCTGTAGTCTGTGATGGTTTGAGTTGCTGGTGTTGGTCCACTGTGTTTAGTCCAAAGTCAATATCTACCAGGAGATTTTAGAGCACTTCATGCTTCCATCTGTTGACAAGCTTTATAGAGATGTCCAGCAGCTGCCCACAGTGCCAACACTACTACTGACCATCATATTACTGTGTATGAATGACCAGCAAACTCTATGGACTAGAATCCCATAAAGAATATTGAGGTATCATCAAGAGGAAGATGTTCCAAGCCATTATCATTTAAGATACTGGAATTCAGATTTTCATGAGATGAGCTATAAGTTGAACTGATCAACATGAAAACAAAAAGGGTTTGAAATACGTCACGTGTAATGAGTATAAAATATATGACGGTATACGTTTTTTAATAATAATAAAAAAAAAAACTCTTTCATGATAGTCATTTCTTGATGTATGACGGCACTTCTCTCAGGCTGGAAAAGGAGAATCGTCTCACGTGTGGTCTGCCAATACTGTTAAACAAGCTTCCATCAGAATGAGAGAGCCATAGCAGTAAACTCCAAACAGATGAGAGCTCAATACAGCCTCATTAATCACTGTGATTGGTGAGTGGTCAACTCTGCCTCTCCATCAGGAAAAGGAGGGGGACCAACATCTGTGTGGAGGGGCTGGCAGCTGGACTGATGTTGGAAGAAGCTGCAGAAGCAGAATTATGCAGTCTGAAAAATACAGCTGCATACTAAAGTAGGTAGGGAGAAAGAAATGGGGGGGGGCAGGGCGAGAGACTCAATAAATGAGTTTGGAAATGTGTACATTTGTAGGCAGAAGAGGACAGAAGAAAGAGAAGGTGAGAGATTCCACACTGCTGTCATGGTGGACTCAGAGAAAGAAAGTGAGATGGAAACTACAGTCTTAAGTTGACCTTCATGTGGACCGACTCCCCTCGCTTTGATGTACGAGTGAGAGAGGGACTTTGACTCCAGTTCAAAGCTGCTCAACCCCAGCCTCACACAATCTGACCTGAAATGAAAAGAACTGGCTGTGCTCTATATCTCCGAGTCCTGACATATTGCTGGACGCTACTGATAAAACTCATTACCAATTATTAGCATTAATCAAGTATTTCACCATATCACAGTATTTGATGGCATTTAGGTTAGCATCATTAAAGTTAATGAAACTTGTATCTTAAATTATCTTTATTGTTTTCTGTTATCTTCTCTTAAAACTTACTAAAGGAAATTTTAAACCGTACTCTAAGCTTACTCAGTACTGTAAAATTACACAGTATTCTAAGCTTACTCAGTACTGTAAAATTACACAGTACTCTAAACTTACTCAGTACCGTAAAATTACACAGTACTCTAAACTTACTCAGTACCGTAAAATTACACAGTACTCTAAGATTACTCAGTACCGTAAAATTACACAGTACTCTAAGATTACTCAGTACCGTAAAATTACACAGTACTCTAAACTTACTCAGTACCGTAAAATTACACAGTACTCTAAACTTACTCAGTACCGTAAAATTACACAGTACTCTAAACTTACTCAGTACCGTAAAATTACATAGTACTCTAAGATTACTCAGTACCGTAAAATTACACAGTACTCTAAGATTACTCAGTACCGTAAAATTACACAGTACTCTAAGATTACTCAGTACCGTAAAATTACACAGTACTCTAAACTTACTCAGTACCGTAAAATTACACAGTACTCTAAACTTACTCAGTACCGTAAAATTACACAGTACTCTAAACTTACTCAGTACCGTAAAATTACACAGTACTCTAAGATTACTCAGTACCGTAAAATTACACAGTACTCTAAGATTACTCAGTACTGTAAAATTACACAGTACTCTAAGATTACTCAGTACTGTAAAATGACACAGTATTCTAAGCTTACTCAGTACTGTAAAATGACACAGTACTCTAAGATTACTCAGTACCGTAAAATTACACAGTACTTTAAATTTAGTACCGTAAAATTACACAGTACTCTAAGATTACTCAGTACCGTAAAATTACACAGTACTCTAAGATTACTCAGTACCGTAAAATTACACAGTACTCTAAACTTACTCAGTACCGTAAAATTACACAGTACTCTAAACTTAGTACCGTAAAATTACACAGTACTCTAAACTCAGTACCGTAAAATTACACAATACTCTAAGATTACTCAGTACCGTAAAATTACACAGTACTCTAAGATTACTCAGTACCGTAAAATTACACAGTACTCTAAGCTTACTCAGTACCGTAAAATTACACAGTACTCTAAGCTTACTCAGTACTGTAAAATTACACAGTACTCTAAGATTACTCAGTACTGTAAAATGACACCGTATTCTAAGCTTACTCAGTACTGTAAAATGACACAGTATTCTAAGCTTACTCAGTACTGTAAAATGACACAGTACTCTACTGTTACACACTACTGTAAAATTACACAGCATTCTAAACTTACACACTACTGTAAAATTACACAGCATTCTAAACTTACACACTACTGTAAAATTACACAGCATTCTAAACTTACTCACTACTGTAAAATTACACAGTACTCTAAGCTTACTCAGTACTGTAAAATTACACAGTATTCTAAGCTTACTCAGTACTGTAAAATTACACAGTACTCTACTGTTACACACTACTGTAAAATTACGCAGTACCCTAAGGTTACTCAGTACTGTAAAATTACTTTGTATTATAAAATTACACAGTACTCTAAGGTTAAACAGTACTGTAAAATTACTCAATATTATAAAATTACACAGTACTATAAAGTTACACAGTACTGTAAAATTAACATTGCTCTTAGTAGAGTAAGGTTACATAGTATTATAAGATTACACAGTAGTGTAACTAAAAATTAGCTTTAAAATATAGTGACACCACATTTTTCTGTATTAATATTGTATATTACATTTTAGACATTATAGTTACGCTGTAAAAACTGGAAAATTTCTCTCTGTTAAATTAAATAAACAGTTTAAAGACAATTTTAAGTTTATAGCCAGAGTGTTGATTTGGTATCAAGTATCATGATACTATTCTTGGTACTGATACTGAAAATAAATCATGACACTCTAGCAGAGTGTACTGACCTCTACCTCATTCAAATTTTGGAACAACAGTAAGCCAACATCAGTAGTCGCATTTCCATTGACCATGAAATATCACAAATTAGAATTGCAAATAAAAATTAGCTTAATGGAAACACAACAATTTAGAAAAAACTCAAGTTTTTTGATAAAAGTCTTTTGCGGTAAGATGAGGTGGTCATATCGAAATTGGTTTATATTGCAAAAGTGTAATGGAAACACTCGAACGGACTTTATTTCACATTAAGGGAGTCACGTGATCAACAACCGGACGTTTCTATTGGCAAAAAAGATGACGAAGAAGAAGACAACAACAGAAAGTAAGAGGATGAAGATGACGCGGCATATTTGGAATAACGAGGAGAATCCTATGACAATGTGCAGCTGCTCCACTAGAGATCTCACAGCATCACAAAGTTCATTAAAAGTTGAGTGTGTCATTCTAAAATGTTGAATCCACAGTTCTTCTGTAAAATCATCGACTACAGTTTCCTAAAAACGCCACATACGTAGCCGCTCCCAAGTATAAGGGGCTTGTCGCTCCAAAGCCTCGATAAGTCACCGTCTCCTCTGATGGCTGATGATGAGCACTAGTGCCGTGGTAGCAGTATGTATAAAGCTGAAGTATGTGTTTACATCCACTGCCGCCATGTTTGTAATGACTTATCGCGAGAACAAACATATTCACATGTGATTTTATAAAAGTATTTCACATTTAATGGAAACACTGCAATTGCGAAACTTGTTTTGTCTAATTGTTTTTTTGACAAAACAGAATATCGGTAAAGTTTTGCACAAAACTGCAATGGAAACATGACTAGTGACTGAACAGAAAAAAAAATTCCTCAGTGAATTACTTCAAAATCTAGTAGAAACCCCTCGCAGAAGAATAAAAGCACCAACATCATAACACTGCCCATGGTCTCAGAAAGAGCTGTCACAAGCACAAACAGATGATGTATGTTGTTGTATGTGATGTTGACAGTCTTTGATATCTAGCCTTACTCATCCAGCCTGGTTGGATAGCAACTGCACCCAACACTCACATATGCTGTTCTGAAGCCCCCTCACAGTGTAGGTGGGAGGCTTAGGGGGCAAACCAGTGTTTGTGTAATAAAAAAAGAGAAGAAGAGACGGCTACGAGGACGGCAAGCCCCGTTACCTCCAGTGCCTCGTCCAGCTTTGATGTGGTTGTGCTGCCAACCTGCTCTGCTGACTTGCAGCTGTATGTGTGTGTGTGTGTGTGTGTGTGTGTGTGTGTGTGTGTATATGTGTGTGTACGTGTGCTCACCCACGCTGTCCTGTCAGTGCTGACAGAGGCTCCGTCAGTCCAATAAAGCCTTTCTGAGTCACTGTAAAACCTCTGAAGCTCATTATCAGAACTGTTCTAAAACTTCAGCAGTTACACTGCACTGGCTCCAACCCTTCAACATGCACACAGAATCAGTGAATGAGCTTATATGTGTTCTCAGATCAATGCCATAATCTCTGGTAGGGATCTCAGCTGCCTCATAGAGGTACACACACAGGCTTTATTTTACTTTCACATTTACGAAACCTGAGCCTCCATGGTTAGGGTAACAGTGGCCTAAAGGTTAGTGAAGTAGCTTTGGGATGGAAAGGTCACCGGTTCGAGCCCCAGAACCAGCAGGGAAAACACATTCACAGCTGAAATGCCCTTGAGCAAGGCACCTAACCTCCTAACTGCTTGCCGGGCACTGCAGCCCACTGCTCATGACTTACAAACCGGATTCCAAAAAAGTTGGGACGCTATACAAATTGTGAATAAAAACTAAATGCAATTATGTGGAGATGGCAAATGTCAATATTTTATTGGTAATAGAACATAGGTGACAGATCAAAAGTTTAATCTGAGTAAATGTAACATTTTAAGTGAAAAATATGTTGTTTCAAAATTTCATGTCGTCAAC
>BRDA01013008.1:0-13412 GCA_036984385.1 Crenuchus spilurus | reverse complement strand
TCCGGTTCTAAAAAATTGGGTTTTCTGTCAAGAATGAATGGAACTGATTTGTACTCAAGAACCATAGTTTTTAATGTTGTTAAATTTCAATGCCTGCCCCAAATCTCCTTCACTCCCCTCAACAACAGAGAGAAGCAGCCTGTGATGGAGACAGATGCTGATACTTATAGCTTTCTTATAGGCAGAATGAGCAGGATTTGACAATAAAGCAATAAGCCACAAAAGGGGGGCGTGCGTTACTGCGATTTTGTCATGGAGAGAAATGTTTTTAATACTTCTAGAGTGACGTATTGCTTTTATAAAACATCAGTCAACATAAAATATGATAAAACACACCAATGTTTCATTCATAAATGAATGTATTCTTTTAATCATTCACAGTAAACTATTCCTCTGCCAGTGAATATAGTCTGCAAACAGTTAACACTGTTGCCAGGCAACATGAGAGCGAATATCGATCTACAGCATCTGATATTCGTATATTACACTTCATGACCTGTTCAGTCCTGCATGTAAGCCAACATAGCTGCTGAAACCGGAAAAATGAGGAAATGAAGAAGGCACAATGAAACGGATGATATGGGCAGTTTGTTGTTTTCAGACTTGTTGTGCTGAGAAAAACTTTTGATTTTTGAAAAATTCACCAAAACAGAGCTGAACCAAATTCTCCAATACTTCTATCCCCCATCTTTAACTTCAGCATGGCTTCTTTTTTCATTCCCTTCAGTTCTGTCCGTCTCTTTACACCATTTGTCTACTGATAACCTACCCAGTGAATCAGAATGGACTTTAAAACTTTCCATTTTCAGTGTGCTGCAAACTAGTTTAACTTAAGTCGTTAAACTCGTAACACAATTCAGATGTTATGATGTATTGTGGATTTTACAACGGCTCAAAACGCAGCTCGGCCAATCAGATTTTAGGACTGGAACTATGCGTTTTATAATTATTCTTTTTATCTTGCCTTGACTCATCTGACTCTTTTGAGAGTGAAAACAGCAGGAGTTAAGTCAGCTTCAGAACGAATGAAGAAAGTGGCAAGAACAAAGTGATGAGTTAGAGAAGCAGAACTTTATTGTTGGTACAAATAAGTACAAATGTTTTGTGGCAAAATGAAGCTAATTATTGTTATTTTTTTGCCAATTTTTATCTCCTTCCCAATGTAGTGGTAACCAATTAGCCCATCCCCTTCGTTAGGCCTCTCCTCATCACTTTACACGGTCCCTGACTCTAGGAGGGTGCAGGCAAGCACAAGCCTCCTCCGTTGCGTGTGATGCAGCCACCACATCTTTTTGAACCACCGCTGATACACCGTCACTGGAGAGCCTAACACGCTCGGAGGAAGGCACACAGGGTCCCCAGCTCTGATTGGACCAATCAGTAGACGCCTGAGCCAGCGGACATTACAATGTGAAAGTGATGAGTGAGTGAGAGCGCCATCTACCCGCCCAGAGAGAGCACTGCCAATTTTAACTCTCTTGGGCCCCGACTGTTGATGGCAAACAGCATGACCGGGATTCAAACTCACGATCCTCTGGTCATAGTGGTAGCGTCTCTGCCCGCTGTGCCACTCGGTGCCCCCGAAGCTAATTATTATTATTTTATTATTCAATATTAAAAAATGTGTTTAATTGAAGTGTATTGTGACCAATTATGTACCATTTTTAAATATTAAAATCTTTATTTAGCATCAACTTTGATCAAATATTTAATTATGATAAACTACTCAATATAATACAATGAATTATGATGAAATATTTGAATAATTTAACGGCGCCCTGTCCTGTGAATCTTTCTCAGTCAGCACTACAGAGGCACTGCACAGTGGTGCATTTCATGTGGTGGTGGTGTGTTAATGTGTGTTGTGCTGGTATGAATGGAGTTTTTAAGCACATGTTCACTTTATGTCCACTTTGTTAGATACACGTACCTTGTTGGGTCGTCTTGTAGGTGTAAAGTCAGAGAGTATTGCTGCTGTTGCACACTTTTGATCACTCTCTTGTCCTTCTTTGGTGGTCACAGGATGCTGCCCATAGGACACGGTTGGTTTGGTGTTTTTTAAAACTGATCATTTTAAGCTTGAAGGAAATTAGAAGCAAGTACAGAAGGATGTTGGGAAGGAAAGATGGAAGAAAAAGACGATGAAAAGGAGAACGAGTGTGTGAACAATAACTGTGTGAGCTTACAGACACACTGTGGTCCTCTGCTGATCCAGTGCTGGAGAAGAGCCAGATAAAGGAGAGAGAGATGGAAGTAAGGCGAGCTCCTGCCCGAACTTTCCATCTCGCATTGTGCTGCTAATTGGCTGCAGTGTGCTATTGTCTGATAGTGATCTCTGAAAGGTGGATCAGTGAAGCACGCACACAATAAGATGGGTGCTATCACTTTCACTGACTGTCTGACTCTACTCCACAGAGGCTTGTCTTTGTACATCTGCACGTGCGTCTGCCTTTGCGTACATGTCTGTGTCTGTAAGCCCACAGGTTTGAGCATGTGCTTTTTTCTCCATATCAGCCTTAAACGGAACCCCTAGTGATTCTCATCTTAGTTCCTATCTGCTGCATCTGTAGAGTGCAGTCATTTACCATGACCAGTAATGGCAATAATAATGCATTTCCTTAACAACCTGTTGAATTGAAACTGTTGAGCATGTGCTGAAACAACTGCCCTTTGGGTGATGATGTAATTTTGAGTGAATGATTATCAGGTTCTTTTATATGAAAATATAAATGTATCAAAATGATTGACCATGGTAATTAACTGCATGTTACTGAAGACACTAAACATAGACACTAAATTGGAATTCTGATGAATTTCTTAAAAATTCAGTGATTGATGTGTAAAGGTTTGAAGTGAAATGGTGCAGTGTATAGAAATGTACTTATAAACAACAATCTTACCAACTTCTTTAAGGTGGAAGTGATGGGAACAAGGAGTCCCAAGTATTCAATACCACCAATTACCATATACAGTGGTGACCCTACTTACGAGTTTAATCCGTGCAGGAGCCGAGCTCGTTAGCTGGTTTGCTCGTTAGCTGGATGCATTTTCCCCATAAGAATACATGTAAAACTGATTAATCCGTGTCAGCCGGCCAATATACAGTATACTTTAATATGTAAATAATGTGTTTATATGGGTTTTTAAAACATAAACGAGACGACGACGGTGCTCGTGTAGGCTGGTGGCTAAGGAGGACGGGCGTACGTGTATGGCATGGTTACACATCATATGAAAAGTAAAAGTAAAATGTATCTAACTTTCTTGTTCACTACCTTTTGCTGTCTTTGTGTCACTTTCACTAGCACTTTCACTTTCACTGGACAGCGGTCAAAGGTAATGACTGACCTCTTCTTCTACACTAGCATCTAGGGGATGCTACGACCGCTGCGCCCCTAGCGGTTGGCATACTTGAACTAATTTACGCTACTCGTTACTTGGAATTTTACTCGTTACCTGGAACAAAAATATTCCGAGATCTCGACTCGTTACCTGGAATACTCGTTAGTAGGGATGCTCGTAAGTAGGGGTACCACTGTATGTGACTTCCTAGTTTTTATATGCACAGTTCATAATGGAAATTTTGTGATGCATTTGACACAGTAAGTTTTCTCTGGACACTGTTGCTTTTTTTGTTTTATAAACATGTTTTAGACCAAAAGCCTTACATTAAAACTAGCATACAATTATATCTAGGGGTGAAACGATTACTCGAGTAATTCGAGTTAGTCGATTGCAAAAAAGTTTATTTAATTTTAAAACTCGGAGCACGGTATTCGCACTGACGACTTTTAATGTGTCACACCACGCTTACATCACCCACGCACAGGAAGGAGGAGGCGGCGCAGAGATTTTTAGTTGAGAAGCGGGAATATGGAAGCGATGAGCGAGAAGAGCGACGGCAATAAGAAAATAATGCAGCGTGCTATCCAACACTGGCAGAACTGACAAGGTCTCTGCTGTTTATTCCAGCTACATCCACACCACCAGAGCGTCTGTTTTCAGCTGCAGTTAACACTGCTTCAAAAAAGAGGGCAAGCCTAAGTCCTGTGGACATGCTCACGTTCCTGCATTACAGTCAAATGTGCCTTTAAAACGAACACAAACACACACACGGAGGCCTTTTCCTTGATTCTCCTGGAGCTATTGGTTTAAAGCACTCGCAGCAGAAATGTGTGAAACTGTTCATGCATGGACCTGTTCAGATGTTCAGAAGCTAAGACGCACAACATAAAGCCAATGTTTATGCCTTTTTTATTGATTATTGCCCTATATTTTTGATACTTACAAGAAATCTTAAGTTGAAAGTAAATTAATTTGTTTTTTACTTGTGGTATTTATTTCTATTTGTGTTTGTAATTTGGAAATGTTTGTTGTGAATTAAAAAATATAACCTTTCTAAAAAAGGAAACCAACTGGTCCTTCATCATTAAGTGAAATGTTTTCTCTTGTGTATTTTTATTGCACTTTAACAAAGCAGATATGTTTATCCGATTACTCGATTAATCAAATCGATTTTTCAGTAGAGTACTCGATTACTAAAATAATCGATAGCTGCAGCCCTAATTATATCTAAAAACAAATTATCATGAAAGTAATTTTTTGTTGTGAATTTAATTTAATTTAATCTGCATAGTGGAACAACACCAGCAGATGACATGGCACCTCAGACAATCACAAACATCACACAGGACTTCAGACACCTTGGATTCTGTTTGTCTCCACTCTTCCTCCCGACTCAAATATGTCACTTTATGAGCAATCAATATAAAATGACATTTTACCTTTTTGAATTAAATTATGAATAAAAATGAACTCTTTCACAATATTGTAATTTTTGATGTATTACTATATGTCAGTAACTCTGGCATCAGGCAATGTATTTACCATTTAATGATAAACCATTGTACCATTGAACCATTACCATGATAAATCCATGGTACCAGTACATGGGTAATAAAACCAGGCCAATAAAGCAGACCTTTAGTTTAATTTGATACACAAATCGGTCATCACCTGTAAATATGCCAGTCTCAAACCTGCATGTTAACAGCAAAACATCAGAACATGAATGAGGCTGATGACGGTGATGAAGATAAAGATGAGGTGATGGGAGACTGTTGTGTGGATGATTTTCAGAGCTCTGTGAGGTGTATAGAACAAAACGTGTGTGTATATATATCACCCTAAAGTGCCTGTGCTCCCTGCCTGCACCCTAATGTGGATGTAAATCAGACAAGAACCCAATTCTAAGAGTCTGCCAAGCTGCCTCAATATTTCATTACTTTACTTTCTCTCTCGCTATCTCTCGCTATCTCTATCTATCGCTATCTCTATCTCTCGCTATCTCTCGCGATCCATCTCTCTAGCCATCTCTCTAGCTATATCTATCGCTATCTCTCTCGCCATCTCTCTCTATCTTGCTATCGCTATCTCTCTTGATCTATCTCTCTCTCGCTATCTCTATCTCTCGCGATCCATCTCTCTAGCCATCTCTCTAGCTATATCTATCGCTATTTCTCTAGCCATCTCTCTCTTGCCATCTCTCTCTCTCTCGCTATCTCTATCTCTCGCTATCTCTCGCGATCTATCTCTCTAGCCATCTCTCTAGCTATATCTATCGCTATCTCTCTCGCCATCTCTCTCTATCTTGCTATCGCTATCTCTCTTGATCTATCTCTCTCTCGCTATCTCTATCTCTCGCGATCCATCTCTCTAGCCATCTCTCTAGCTATATCTATCGCTATTTCTCTAGCCATCTCTCTCTTGCCATCTCTCTCTCTCTCGCTATCTCTATCTCTCGCTATCTCTCGCGATCTATCTCTCTAGCCATCTCTCTAGCTATATCTATCGCTATCTCTCTCGCCATCTCTCTCTATCTTGCTATCGCTATCTCTCTTGATCTATCTCTCTCTCGCTATCTCTCTCTCGCTATCGCAATCTCTCGCGATCTATCTCTATCGCTATCTCTCTAGCCATCTCTCTCTCGCCATCTCTCTCTCGGTATCTCTCTCGATTTTGCTATCTCTATCTCTCGCTATCTCTCTATCACTATCTCTCGCTATCTCTCTCTATCGCCATCTCTATCGCCATCTCTCTTTCTCGCCATCTCTATCTCTCTCTCTCGCCATCTCTCTCTCTCTGTGCATATCTGCCCATTCTCCATTCCTCTCAGTTTGAGTCCACACATCTCTCTGGTATAGAAAAAGCTTTATTGTGGTCAGTAAGACTGGTTAAACAGTATACAGAGTGCAGTTGAATGAGGTTTAGTTAGGGTCAGTGGTTGGATGGAGTTAATAGTATACAGTATAGTACTTTATAGACGTTTGTTGACTTTTCACTGCAGTATTGATGCCCAGTCCTGGTCCTGGAAATCTGTCACCTTCAATTTCAACACACCTGTCCTTCATTACTTGGATGAGCGATGTTAGAGTTGAAATGGAAATAAACTCTTCAGGGTGGTGGTTCTCAGGACCAAGGTTGGGAGCACTTACTTTAAAGAAAATAACAACCTAATGGTTAATGCAATTAGATGTTTGCAAAATAAATGCATTTATAATTTGTCAGTAATTGCCAAGGTGGCTAATACACTGTATAGACAAAAGTACTGGGACTAGACTGTGTGTATTTGCACATCTGTGTAAACAATGGGTGCATCTTAAAGTACTTAAATGCAATTAGAAGAGGTGTCCACAAAAAATCTCATTATAATAAATGATATTTTTGGCAGTTTTGATAGAACACACTTGTGAGTAGAATATGGGCAGACATTTCAATCAGAATGTACCTGATACTGTAACCCTGTTCTCCTCTTTTGTTTGTTTCCCTCTCCAGTACAGCAAAGTACAACGTGCTGACCTTCCTACCACGGTTCCTTTACTCTCAGTTCAGAAGAGCAGCCAACTCCTTCTTCCTGTTCATCGCCCTGCTGCAGGTAAAAGCCAGTGTTCGAGCCAGAGCCAGGATCACATCAGCTTTCACTGCTAAAGATACACTTTCTGTCTGCTCAGTTTACTCTAATGACCAGATGGACTTTAGATAACCTCAGCAGACTTACTTGAGTCACCTTTTCCACAATTTTGATAGTGGTTTTAGAAATGTGGCACCACCGAGTTTCTCAGTTCAGTCTAGTGATCACCAAATTTGGGTATTTCAGTGGCTGATTCCTATGCCAATATTTAGAGAGCTGATGTCCAATAGCTGATCATTTGTATCTGAGAAAATAAAATAATTTTTAACTTGCGACAAAAGGATGGGTCGTGCCTTCATCTGTTCATAGAGTGGACAAATTTACAGTTTTACAGCAGCCACACTGGAAACGTGTCATTTTTTTGTTCCTTGGGCTTATAAAAATAAACAGCCTCTGCTGTTTATCTAAAAATGGCAATAATTGGTCCAATTAATCAGTCTATCACTAGTTCCAACTGATCAGCACAGCAGTCTGAAAGAAATAGTACATTGTGACATTTGCAATGTTATATTTTTGTAGTATTTATATCTTTATGTATATATGGGCTCTATTTAGTAAAAAACTGTAATTGAAGTTTTCTTAGTATTACAATGTAGTATACAGTAGATGTAGCATTTATCACGTTTATATTGATACTAGAGCAACTTTTTGAAAGTTTTACTGAGCACTTGAATTCAAATTAAATGGATGATGGTGACCCCTGGCTTGTGTGATGCTTTCAGTAGACGTTCTGTCAGATATGAGCTTTGACTATGTGCACGCTTACCTGAATGAATGACCTTGAGAGAAAGGTGATGGAAAGAGAGAATGAAAGGAGAAAAAGAGGAGACAGGGCTTTGAAGCGCAGGTGGTCTGTGTCTTCATTACGCAGCTGTCAGTGCAGCGACCTTGAATAAGCAGCCATGCTGTTGAGAAGAGCACAGTACACACAGAGATGACTCTACTGCAGTAAAGGTGTGGCTTATCCAGTGGCTAAAACCATTTTCACAGACCACTGTTGATAATGGAAAGCCACTGTAATGTAGGTTTATCATGTGTGCTTTGATATTTTGATAAGCCTCAGAATAAAAGACACACCTGTGCAGTCCACTGTGTTTTGCTGGCCTGCGTAGTCTGCACAGATATAAGAAAGCACATTAAGTTGATTCCTGATTGAAAAGGATTCTGTTTCCTGTCTGCTATTGAATATCCTCCCACAGACATGTGCCACCGCTGCCCGTACTCTCAACTGATGCTATCAACCATCTATCGGTCTTCCAGAGTGCATTAGGGATGCATATTTCAGGAGACATAATGACCACAGTCGCAGTTCTCTGTGTTACAGAATAGATTTAGTTCAGATACAGTTTGGCTAATAATGGAAAATGTGCTTCTTGCATAATGCAGATCATGGTTGTATGCAGGCCTGCTGGGGTGTATAATCATTTGAATAAGTACCAACTTTTTTGCTTCATTGACCAAAATATGCAACTAGGACATTACTAAAGATGCCATTGTTCTTTTTCTGATACCGTATTGGCTGATGGTAGTTTATTGGCTGATGCTGAGGCTTTTTTTCAGAACTGCTATACTTGTAAGTGTAATGAGCTATTTTTAAACATATACAGTGGTAAGCCTACTTACGAGCACATCTACTGACAAGTATTCCAGGTAACGAGTCGAGATCTCGGAATATTTTTGTTCCAGGTAACGAATAAAATTCCAAGTAACGAGTAGCGTAAATTAGTTCAAGTATGCCAACCGCTAGGGGCGCGGCGGTCATAGCATCCCCTAGATGCTAGCGTAGAAGAAGAGGTCAGTCATTACCTTTGACTGCTGTCCAGTGAAAGTGAAAGTGCTAGTGAAAGTGACACAAAGACAGCAAAAGGTAGTGAACAAGAAAGTTAGATACATTTTACTTTTACTTTTCATATGATAAGTGTAACCATGCCATACACGTACGCCCGTCCTCCTGTCCTCCTTAGCCGCCAGCCTACACGAGCACCGTCGTCGTCTCGTTTATGTTTTAAAAACCCATATAAACACATTATTTACATATTAAAGTATACTGTATATTGGCCGGCTGACACGGATTAATCAGTTTTACATGTATTCTTATGGGGAAAATGCATCCAGCTAACGAGCAAACCAGCTAACGAGCTCGGCTCCTGCACGGATTAAACTCATAAGTAGGGTTACCTCTGTACTTTGTGTTTTGTTTAAATCCCTGATTTAGACTTCAAAGTAAACAAATGGTGAACCTAGTTTTTATAAACTTAAATATAAAAAAAATCATACTATATTGTCTTACAGTATCACACTATACAGTTGCAAGAAAAAGTATGTGAACCCTTTGGGATTACTTAGATAAAACTCTGCATAAATTGGTCATTAAATATTTTTTATATCTTCATCTAAGTCACAACAATAGATAAACAGTCTGTTTAAACTAATGCAGCACAAAAAGATCTGCACAATATCAGGAGGTATTTTGAACCATTCCTCTTCACAAAACTGTTTCAGTTCAGCAATATTCTTGGGATATCTTTTGTGAATTGCTCTCTTAAGGTCATGCCACAGCATCTTAATTAGGTTGTGCTCAGGATTCTTTACTGGGCCACTCCAGAAGGTGTATTTTCTTCTGTTGAAGCCATTTTGTTGTTGACTTCAATGTTTTGGGTTGTTGTACCCACTGTCTATTGTGCTTCAGTTGGCGGAAAGATGGTATTAAGTTTTCCTGCAAAATTCTTATGTCTTGATAAACTTGGGAATTCATTTTTCTGTTGATGACAGCAATCCGTCCAGGTCCTGAGGCAGCAAAGCAGCCCCAAACCATGATGCCCCCTCCACCATATTTCACAGTTGGGAAGTTTTGATGTTGGTGTGTTTGCCTTTTTTCTCCACACATAACATTGTGTGTTCTTTCCCAACAATTCAATTTTGGTTTCATTTGTCCACAGAATATTTGTCCAAAGAAAAACATGCAGCAGTCCCCCCCCCTCCCCCCAACAGTGGCTTCCCTCCGTGGTGTCCTTCCATGTTGTTTAATGTTTTACTTGTAGATTTATTAACACCAGGGTTCCCGTGGTGTCTTAAAAAGTCTAAAATTCAAAACTTTAAATTTAAGGCCTTAAAAAGTCTTAAAAACGGCCAGATATCAATTCAAGGTCTTAAATTTAATTTATTAAAGTCTTAAATTTGTACTTTTAATCCCAAAAAAGCGTAGTCAAATCAGACGTTAGTTTTGCTAACTTCTGCTAACGTCGACTAAATGCATCAGTGTAAATGTAGTTCTGTTCTCTCTGTTTCTCGGGCGGACTACCGCTCTGGGAACTACAAAGCCCATGATAACCTCATAACAGACGAAACTAGTTAGCCAACTGCGTTTTATGGAAACTCCCCGTTCCACCTTAAATATGCGGTCAGATACGTTCTCCCGACGACAGCTTCACCAATGCAAACGCTGTGTTTTTAAGGTAGAACGGAGAGTTCCAATCAGACGCTTCAGCTAACGCAGGGACTGTTTCAGCTTAACTACTCATTGCGAGCAAACTAGTGAATAAGCCGTTCTGTGTAACATTAACTAGTGTTTCTCTAACTTATATATTGTGAGTTAACAGTGTCATAAAGCTATTTTTGGGCCACACAGTTAGCACGGGTAGCTAATTGTTGGCTAGCTAACTACATTGTTTTTTTAAGCTTAAACAGCCAGTTACAGGGTTGCCAGATCTCAATAAACTCTCCAGGAAAATGCCTGACAGAAGGCCGCCATTCACAAGCTGAAACTCAGCAGGTGTAGAACTCTTAAATCTTCTTTTAATTGTACTTTGCCCTTCATTTCCTTTACTGTTTTATAGTTTAAGGATTTCATATTATTTATTTTATTGTCGAAGTTGTTGTTATTATTAGTAGTATAGTATTTTAAATTAATACACGCTTATTATTAAAATCGGTATAAATTGTACTTCCACTTAAAATCCACCACTGTTGTCTTCTGTGGGCGTTCAGGTCTTCTTGCATTGATGAGTTCACCAGTGCTTTCTTTCTTTCTCAGGATGTACCAAAATACAGATTTTGCCACTCCTAATATTGTAGCAATTTCTCAGATGGGTTTTATCTGTTTTTGCAGCTTATGGATGGCTTGTTTCACCTCTCTATATAGAATTAGAAAGTTTTTGGCAATTTGTCTTGTTGGTCTTAAATTTCACTGAGAATGGTCTTAAAAGGTCTTAATAAGGTCTTAAATTTAACTCACTGAAACCTGCAAGAACCCTGTAACACAAATGTTAGCATGTGCCAGAGATTTCTGTACATCTTTAGCTTACACTCCAGGATTCTTCTTCACCTCATTGAGCATTCTGCGCTGTGCTCTTGCAGTGGTCTTTACAGGACTACCATGCCTAGGGAGAGTAGCAACAGTGTTGAACTTTCTTTATTTGTAGACTGTCTTACTATGGACACATGAACATCAAGGCTTTTAGAGATACTTTTGTAACCCTTTCCAGCTTCGTACAAGTCAACCATTGTTGAACGTGGGTCTCCTGAAAGCTCTTTTGTGCAAGGCATGGTTCACATCAGGCAATGCTTCTTGAGAACAGCAAACTCAAAATTGGTGTGTGTGTTTCATAGGGCAGAGCAGTTTTAACCAACACATCCAATCTCATCATATTGATTGGCTCCAGGTTGGCTGACTCCTGGTTCCAATTAGTTCTTGGAAAAGTAACTAGCCTAAAGGTTCACATGGTTTTCCACCCTGCACTGTGAATGTTGTGTTCAATAAAAACATGACAACATATATAATCTTTTGTGCGGTATTGGTTTAAGCAGACTGTGTCTATTGCTGTGACTTGGATGAACATCAGAACACATTTAATGACCAATTTATGCAGAAATCCAAGTAATCCCAAAGAGTTCACATCCTTTTTCTTGCAACTGCATTCAATTGTAACTCCTGTAACATGATATCGGCAATACACAGTCCTATAAGATGTCAACTATGATATGTTCAGACAAATATTTCGAGCTTTAAATTAATGTAGAACAGTCTGGGAAACAGCATGATTGATCAGCCCACCAAGCATATAGACTATAGTACATTAAAACAGTTTATAGATGATTAGATCATCGCAGTTTGCAGTATAATCCATAGAAGAACAGTCCAGTTGGATGCACTAGAAGACTAATGTTCTGTGTACACACTTGCTGATTCCAGCTCACACATCTCTCCTCCTCACTGTCAGTTTAATGGTTAATTGCCTACCCTCGAGACATTCTTCTCACCTTCTGTTGACAAATCACACACACACACACACACACACTCATGTGCAGGCTCAAGGAGAATCATTGGAGTTGCATCCTTCTCTCTGGTGAGGGAGGAGTCAATCATGAAGGACACAATCTGTCATTCCCCTCAGAGTCCCTGAAGATCTAAAATTCCCTCACAGATTTCAGATAGATGTTGTATATGTTTGAAGTGAACATCTATTGGTGGTTTGATCCATTTCCTGTCCTTGATCCTCTGATTGGATGAGGAGCCACCTAATGAGTTACAACCCTATAAATATATGTTGCTCATTTGATATACACTATATGTCCAAATGGTTGGGGACACCTTGTGTAGCAAATGCAAAGCACACACACACACGGTAAGGGAGAGGGAGAGAAGTATTGCCAATATCCCTGTTGAGAAGTATTGCCAATGGAATAGGGCTCTCTGGAGCAGAAAGCCTTCTCCGGACAGTGGAAACAGTTACTCCAGCAAGCTGGAAAAACAAAAAAAATACATGCATTTATATTATATGATATACTGTACATATGTGTTCGTGTGTGAGTAATCAAGCTAACATTACACATACATGCCTTTGTTCATGTTATAGCAAATTCCAGATGTTTCTCCTACGGGAAGATGGACCACACTAGTGCCCCTGCTCTTCATCCTCGTGGTCGCAGCAGTTAAGGAGGTGATAGAAGATCTGGTGAGGCACTCCTTTTTCTATAGAATAAAAACTCAAGCACACACCATTCACATTTATATATACATTTATATAATACATTTGTCTTACTTCTGTTTGGTTTTCACCCATTTCTTGCCAATGCACTATTACAGTAATCATTGTCTATTGTTCCTGTGGTTTCTTGGAGTTCTGGTTGGTCTTTTGCTTCTCTGCTAATTGTAATCTGAGTTTCTGTTGCATGCTGGGTTATTGCTCTGGTCAGATCTTTTGAAACTGAATTCTCATGAAACATTTCGTTGCCATACAAATGTTTTTAGGTTCAGACATAAATGATATCGATCAGGTGGAGTGCTCAGTTAAGGTCTGCCATATTTTACACAATGTCTTAATTATTGATATTCTAAAAAATAACTGATTTGAATCTGAAGACCGATTTTGACTTAAACGATGTGAGAGCATCGGTACATGGACCCCTGAATTGGTCTATTTGTAAAGTGAACCGGCTGATG
>BRDA01013007.1:18120-29536 GCA_036984385.1 Crenuchus spilurus | reverse complement strand
GAGAGCGAGAGAGCGCGAGAGAGCGAGAGAGCGCGAGAGAGCGCGAGAGAGCGAGAGAGCGCGCGAGAGAGAGAGAGAGCGCGCGAGAGAGAGAGAGCGCGCGAGAGAGCGAGACAGCGCGAGAGAGCGAGAGCGCGCGAGAGAGCGAGACAGCGCGAGAGAGCGAGACAGCGCGAGAGAGCGAGACAGCGCGAGAGAGCGAGACAGCGCGAGAGCGCGAGAGAGCGAGACAGCGCGAGAGAGCGAGACAGCGCGAGAGAGCGAGACAGCGCGAGAGAGCGAGACAGCGCGAGAGAGAGAGACAGCGCGAGAGAGAGAGACAGCGCGAGCGAGAGAGAGAGCGCGAGCGAGCGAGAGAGCGCGAGCGAGCGAGAGAGCGCGAGCGAGCGAGAGAGCGCGAGCGAGAGAGAGAGCGCGAGAGAGACAGCGCGAGAGAGACAGCGCGAGAGAGACAGCGCGAGAGAGACAGCGCGAGAGAGACAGCGCGAGAGAGACAGCGCGAGAGAGCGAGAGAGCGCGAGCGAGAGACAGCGCGAGAGAGAGCGCATTTCATGTTTCTAACTGCATTTTCTGAAGGTGAAATATAATACATAACCATTTTAAAATACTAAAACAAATGAAATAATCAAATGTTTCATGTGTATTAATATATATACATTTTTTATTTCTTCATGCAACAGAAAAGCAAGTTTTAATCCTTCCCTCAAACGTAATGTTGTGGAGACATTATTTGGCTGCTCACCTCTTTGAGTGGCACAATCAGCTGAGTGACCCGGTCCTGGCTGCAAAACTGGGCTAACAGCTCATACGAGTCTGAGCTCTTGCTGTGACGGGCCTCCATGGTCTTAGAAGCAATGCCTTTGATGTCTTTCTCCTCAGCAAGAGAGCCGAACAGCTCATTGTTGAAGATCTGGGGAGATACGTCAGCATCAGTCAGCTCAGAATAATCATTCACATCCAGTACAGTAAAATGCTACAGACAGAAAGGCTCACCTCTACTAGCATGTCCAAGCAAAGGTCAAGGTCTCCTGCTTTTAAGGATGGTCTCAGGATCGTGAGCAGGTGGTACACAGTGAAGGTCAGTACGTGGATCTATAGAACATAAATTAGTACGCATGCAAGAACCCTGATTATGTACCGAGTGCATATTTTTGTAGTTTTTACCTGGTAGCCCTTCACAAGGACACCCTGCATCTCTCTGAGAAGATACTGCAAGTAACGATGTCCCAAAGCCTCAATAATCTTGATCAGAGTGCTTCGAGCGACGTCTCGGATCTCCTGGAATCGGCTCTTGAGGTGGACACAGACTTTGAGGAGAACCCTGTATGTGCAGACATCACGCTGGTTAATAGTGACATCAGTAAATCAAGAGAATAAGAATTGGTACCAAAGCATTGTGAGAAAGACCAGCAGAGACACTTACGAGTGCATCTCAAAGTCATGCGTGTAGCTCATGAAGATCAGAAATCAACAATCTCAAATTATTACAATAAATTAAACGAGTTTCTATTCAAACAGTTTCAACATAAAAAAACGTCTGAATTAAAAAATTAAGACAAAAAAGAGACGTGTAATGAATATAAAATATGTGATACTTTTAACTTTGAATTAAATGAACTTTCGGATGCAGTAGTACAGCGGTCCCCAACCACCAGGTCGCGACCCGGTACCGGGCCATTAGGTACCGGGCCGCACAGAACGTTTGAATTTTTCTTTTTTTTTTAATTGATTATCAGTTTAAATGTTGTTTTTATTTTGAAAAGTGACTTCTGTGAGGAATGACGCACAGACGCATACATGCGTAACCAGCCGTTACCCCAAAAGCTAGCAAAAATGAGTGAAAAACAAACACCTGTGCCAGTGTTCTGGGTTCAAATCAACGCAGAATATCCTGAGATCGCCCAAAAAGCACTGAAAGCCCTGCTTCCATTTCCACCCACCTGTCTTTGTGAAGCAGGATTTTCTGCAGTGACCGCAACCAAAACAAAACAGACTAGACGTACAGAACACACTTCGGGTGTCACTGTCTCCCATTACCCCGAGATGGGACCGGCTCGTTGCAGAGAAATCATCAGGGCTCTCAGTAATTGACACGATCATTATTTGATTGACTTGTTCACCCTTTTATATAGAAATGACCAGGATTGTCACTTGAATCGAGTTTAGTTTTTTATTATAATTATTTATTAGAAAGGATTTTCGTTCTAAAATAAATATTTTATATGTTGTTGATTATTAATTTATGAACAAAAGGTTGTTTATTGTTTGTTGATGTTTGCATTTGACATAAGACGACTGCGGATGATTTATTATTAGATTACGTCATTAACAATTATCGAGCAAATCGACCGCTGCAGTAGTACATCATATGTTGCAACAATCACCATGTATTAATCTTTATTTACAAGGGAAACTTCTGTGCAAATTTATTTGAAATATTGCTTAAATTAACAGTTTTTGTATCTGGAGTTATGCAAGTACTAATAGAAGAGGCAATATGACAAATATCACTATAAATGACATCACAGTACTTTTAGGGGTTGACCGATTATCTGCTCTTACCGATAATCTGAGACAATATTTAGCATTTTTCTGATTATCAGATTTGGCATTTGAACATGAAAATAAGTGTCACTTCTTTAGTTTGGCCCATGGTCCCTCCCACAGCATCTGATTGGTAGAAATATTGAGTAAATCCAATCAAATATGCTTTCAGTGTTTTAATAGCTGTCTTCACTTTTTTATAATCATAATAAATCTTTTATCATTTATAATAAAAAAAAAAAAAACACTTCATTTTTTTTTACAATTTTCCAGTATTATATTGCTCATTTAATATAAATTAACTTAGCTTTTGGGTCCTTGTACACTTTCACAATACAAATGTCAATTTTTTGGTAAATAAATATCATCCCAAATGTCAGTTATCAATGTCCTTGAGCACTCCTAACTCAGGGTTGGCACTGGCTCATGAAACCTGTTAGCCATCGTGGCTAAGGGGCTTAAAACTTTCTTAGCCACATAAGGATTTGACTAGCCACAGATTTAACAGCTACCTGACAGTTAGCCACAGTAGCCACGCTTTAGCCACAGTTAGCCAATCTTAGCCACAGGCACTTACATGTACATGTACATCATATCAGAAATCCATGGGTGTAATGCATTTCTGATCATATTTACAGATATTTATAGATTTTTACTCTCTGTTGGGCAAATAAGAGATAAAAATGGAAAATATAGAGCAACAATTGAATTCAAAAAGAAAAAATTTCCTATGTGTACAGCTCTTTGTCGACTTGTTTATTTATTCCAGAGACAGTCTCTCACAAGCCTGGGAATAACTGTAAAAATACTATCAATGAACGCACAGAATTATGGGATACTATAATTTTCTACATGCGAAACTTCTCAACCAATCAGCATTGAGAGACCCACCTCTCATTAATTATTTCGCGGTTATTTTCTGACGATGTTGCTTCGGGCTATTTCGGGTGTTTACGGAGCAGCAGATAAACTCAAGATGGCGGACGGCTCGCGGAGTATTGCTGGATTTTGGGATTTTCGTGGTGATTTGAATTCGCCATGCGTTAGAAAATTGCTTTTAGCCAGCGTGGCGTACTGATGACATGTTTTCCTCGCCACACGCTGTCCGAGTTCGCCATTGGCGACATGGCGAGCGGCCAGCGCAAACCCTGTAACTAGTAGTGAATACCATCACTCCTCACCCAGTTTACGCTTCATCATGTAAAAATATTATACCAGGATTTCTAATTCTTGTACTTCATGGGGGTATTTCGTCTCAGTCTGTTATGCATGCACAGCTTCAGAAGTAAATATACTGTAGACAAACCCTGGCAAGTTGGCTTCCATGACTTGCTGTGAAAGGGACTGCATCAGTCGGACCATAGCAAAGGCAATGGGCACTCTCGCCACCTCTTCTTCCTTCACATCCTTCGACTTCACAGACTTATGTTCGTCGTCCCTCATCACCTGCACATTAGAAATGTGTTAAGGCAGCACCTCCTTAAACAGCTGCTTCCCAAGTACACAAGACTGAACACTGACCTTGGCCGTGAGGCACTTGTGCAGCCTGGGCAGGACACTCTGAGTGACTGTTTGGTGAATGGAGGAGATGAGAGCCTCCAGCTCCTCTTTGCTCTGTGGAAGGCCGCTGCTTACAACAGGGGGCGCCCTCTTCACTTGACTTGCTTCACCTCCTTTTGGTTTGGTAGATTCGCCGACTTCTGTATCCATGGTAACGGTCTCTTTGGCAGCAGGTGTGGAATCACCATCATGAGTGTCCATGGCATCCTCAGCATCACTCTCATCTGACTCCATGGCTTCTACTTGTTCTTCTTCTCTTCCTCCATCCACGGCATTTAGCTCTGAGGGAACAATCTAATATTATTACACCGGCAAAAAAATCAGGACGAGCTCGTTTCAGTACCTTGAAGACGTACAATATCAGCCAGAGCCGAGATCTTACGGAGGTGGTATCAGGGTGGCATTTTTTATTTCTCAGACTCACCATCAGCCTTTTTGTTCTTGGCCGCTTCGATTTCTTTGCTCAGAGTCTCGTGATCGAAGTGGAACGCTTCCAGAACAGTGACCAGCAAGCTGTACAGTGGACAAGTCCAGCAAAGTTAGTCCAACATTCCATCTGATCATATCAGACTCGGAGACTCGAAGAACAGACACGTACCTCACAGCCAGTTTCTGCTCAGCTAGCCCCATCTGCAGCACATGGATAAAGTGCTTAAGGTGATAGAGGTACTTGGACCAGGTAAGGCACCTGCACACTGCTCCCACAACTTCAACTGCTGCAGACACCATGGCTTCATGCTGTAATAGATAAACATCAATTTAGTGCTTTCACTACAGTGTTCTCAGTCATAACACAGACCGACGCACTCAAACATTACAAAATATGTATTTGGACTAGGGTTGCAACGATATGAGATTTTCACTGTATGATAACCATCTCAGAAAATGCTCGCAGCATCACAGTTATCGCGGTATTTCATGAAAATTATTACTGACTCTTAAAGAAATAACAGCAAAACTTATGTTTAACAATCTATTAATTGTAGTTGAAACTTCAAACTGTCTTTAATGACAGTTATGTATAAAATATCTCCTTTTAAAAAGAGGAGCCAAAACATATGGACCATCTTTTGCACTCTATTCATAACTGTTCTTTTGCTTATGAAATGTATATATGTATCTACTGCTGCTTAACATAGTATTAAGATGCTAGAAGTCATACCTGTACTGTTTATGTAGATATATATGTCTTCAAGAACCATTTCTTTATGTTAACAAAATAGGTGCACTGTCACTTTAAGAGCTAAGCAGCGCCGGTGCAGGCCTGGATTGGTTTTAAGCGGTTCACAGTGAATGTCAGTAAGATTTTAGTAGTAAGTTTTCTTACTTTCAGTAGTTTCTCATCAAATAAGGCAGTCATGGCATAGGGCATTATGTAGTTCTGCATCGAGCGTGAGGACATCACCACCGTGCCTTCCGTCAGCTGCTTCGCAAACCTTCGGAGTGCTCGGCCTCTCCGGTGGATCTACAAAGAAAAAAAAAAGGGAATAAAGGACAGGTTCATATTAGTCCACATTTCTCAGAAAATGAAAATACTGAAAAGTTATAGGTCTTTTTAAATGTTTAACAACAACAACATAACTATAAAAAGCTACAGACCAACCCTTCAGGTACCCCCTTATTTTCATCGTCATCTTCTCTATGATCAAGGTATAGTCACTGTGAGTGTAGATTTGGGTTGTATAATGGCTACTGAACTGACATTTGGATTTTATGACATTTTTATCTTAAATGTTCAACCAAATAAAGTACTGCAAAGTGTCAAGTCACTTTCAGAACCAAGTTTTATTTTTTTTAGTTCAAATTGTTGACATGTCTTAGACTTAAATATAATAATATGCTCCATCTCGTTATTAGTGTTATATCTCTTTTTAGTTGTATTTGTGAACTTTGCTGTTATATTTAAAACCCATTCCTGCTTCACTCTGATAGGAACTCTACACTGAAAGCTGCGAGCCTAGTGTGTGTTTTGTTGCTGATGCAGGATGATGAAAGCCCACAGCAAAGGATTCTTCATTTAAAATAGAAAACGAGCATCCGCCTCCTACCTGAATGTGCTTCATGTGCTCGAAGAAGTCAGATTCCGGGTCACTGTAATTGGTGAGCTGCACCAGGTCTCTGAACTCTGCTCGGCTGGGAAACGTTTTAACCAAACAGGCCAGAACCGTCGTGTAATCGTTCCTCACACTCTGCAGGAGAGCAGAATATTCATTATAATTATTATTTAAAAGAAACTTAATAAATGGGTAAAAGCTGGAATTGTTAAAAATCCTAAAAAAAACATGCTGGGGGCCAAGGGGCCGGAGGACCCCAGAAGCTCCTGGTATATAGCAATTTTGGTGGTAAAAGAAATGCATTTTTAGGGCTAATTTGTATATGGGTGTGTACAAAAAAAAAAAATGAACAAAAATTCATTATTTTATTGTAACTCAAAAACATTCTGTACTAAATAATCAATAAATATATTGTCAAATTTTAGATTTATTAAAAATCAGAGGCTGTATCAGGTCACATATTTGATGTTCATGGTTAACAGCATGCTGTATGAGGACTCTGTTGTTTATTTCCTTAAGAATGCAAAAAATTCGATTGGTTTATATTATTTAAATATGACTTATACCTCGTAAAATCCAGAATCTCAAATTATTAGAAAATTTCTTAAGTTAAATTGCCATTCAAACAGCATCAGAACTAAAGAGCAGGTTACACAGTATGATAAAAAATTATCTTGGAGAACACTGATATATGAAATTCTAGGCAAAAAATGAATACAATCCATTCAAAAATTCTTGCAAGAACATGTCAACATGTGTGTGTTTACCTCTGTCTTGCTTTTCAGGCCACTCCTCACTGCATCCAGCACAGTGTATTGCACAATGTCTTTATACTCCTGCTCAGGGCAGCCCAGTGCAGCCAGCTGAGTAATTACAGCTGACAGACACATGGTGGCGCTATCGGCCAGAGACATGTCTCCCATCTAGTGCACACAAAGTATAAAAACTCAGAAAGTATCACAAAAACCAACACATACATTAGAATATATTTGAATAATAAATACTTATTATACTATATAATTTATTTATTATATAATAATATATTAATATATTAATAATATATAATAAATAAATAAAAAATTATGTAAATGCATAAATAACTTATGTAAACATTTCTGCACATAACACTACCTGGAGACACACACACACACACACACACTTACCTCAAAGGAATGGAAGCAGTTGTGCATGACAACGTTGAGGTACTTCATGTCCAGAACGCTCATCTTACTGATGTGTTTAATGGCCTTCTGGAAAGCCAGCAGACGCACGTCATAGTGGACCTCATCCAGATGGCGGCTGTCAAATGCATTGAGCTGGAGCAGAATGGGGAGGAGAAAGAGGAGAAGTAGGATAACAGAGTAATGAATAACAGCAACGTATTAAAATGTTCTCTTAATACCTTCACAATTCCAAATTCTTCAAAAAGAACAAAAATGTGAAGAAGCCAAAAATGACTTCAAAGTAAAATTGTTACTTTGGTAAAAACATTTCCAAAAATAATTACATCAAATTGTAGATTTTTATACAAATGTTTTATTTATTAACATTGATTATTAATAAATATAATGATTAATTATATACTAGTATGATTGATTACAGTGGAACCTCAGTTTTCATCATTAATGTGCTCTAAAGTGTCTGATAATAACCAAAACAATTAACTGAAGCAGTATGTCCCATAAGAAATAATGTAATACAATCTGTTCCAGACACTCCAAAATATTAACAAAAATAAATTTTATACAGAAAAACTATAGTTTTACATACAGAACACAATGAGAAATAAATACAAACAAGACTAATGAGATGGATAACTGAACATTTAACATCAGTCTTACAGGTTTACGCTCTGTTTTAGGGAGTGCTGGTGTGGTCCAGCTGGCAACCTTTGAACACCCATTCTCGGGTTCTCGGCCGCTATGTGTTTTGAGCATTATCAACAAGAAACAACAAAAAACAAAGCCAGAATGAATGACGAACACGTGGGTGGATGCTTTCTTTTCGCAAAATTAGCAGTGAGTCATGTGGGGACGCTGACGAAAACGGTAACTGGGACAAAATTAAAAAAGACAAACGATAACAGAGGCTCCACTGTACTTATAACATTCATTTCTAAGTACATTTATAAGTATAACCCATATAATCTAGTACATTCTCTTTGGTAGCATCTAAACAACTCATTTGATAGCATCGGCCTCTTACCTCCATGACAACATCAGTAACGTACTTCAGTTCACTGTCCAACTCTGACAAAGTCTGTGAAAAAGAGGGAGACGGGAGTCAGCCAGAGGTTTAATGCTGTGCTCAGTGGGAGCTGTTGAGATTAGCTGGGTGAAGAATATCTGACCTGGAAGACCTCACACAGGGCCTTACGGGACAGCTTGCTGTGGATGACTGAGAATAGCTTGCTCAGAGGCTTCAGGAAGAGTCCAGGCTCTGAACACTGCTTCAGCAGGTTGTGTACGGTCCCCAGAATGTCCAGCTCCGTCTCCTGCAGCAGAGAAGATTAGATATATTACAGAAACCTCCAGACATCTATAACCTTGATGCTGGTATGGATAAATATTATACCTGAGCATTCCTTGGCTTGTGTAGGTATGGTAGCAGTAAGCTGACGAGTGTTGAGCTCTGTTCCTTGTCGGTGACAAACCTGCTGATCCTGGAACACAACAAGAACAGTGTGATTAATAAAACACTATGCAGAGTCTTCCATCGTGCTTTACTGCTTGTGGCCAGCTTCACACAAAACCCCTCATGAGGAAAGTGTTCAATGAGGAACACAAACTTTTATTTTACATATAAAACAACATAAAATTCACTGAATACTCCCTACACTAGAATAAAGGACCATAAACAACCTCAGTAAGCTCTACTGAATATTACAGAAGACAGAATAAAAGCATTTTTCAACAAGTATGTCTCTGAAAAAGAAAAATATCTTATATTAATATTATATTATTTAGCTCAAAGCACATATTGACCTTATTTCTATGTCCCATGAGGTGCAAAATATGTACTACACTTCAGGTGGAGAGTAAACATCTGTACTAAAGCCTATAAGCTCAGTCAACAACTTGTGCAAGACACCAAAACTGAGCTTAAAAAGGAGTGACACCGTCCTACCCAGGGTCCCCAGGTGTCCATTGGGGCACCACTTAAGCCTCGTCCCAGAAGGCAAAATCCACACACAGGGCACCAGAGCACAAAAACTTTCTGATGTGCAACTTTTGCAGCCACAAACCACAAAAAATCCACCTTAACCCACCCCCACACCACAAGGGGGCGGGGCTGAGACAGCATTTGTGCTTAGGGCACCCACATGCCTAGCACTGGCCCTGGTCCTACCACAGAAGAGTATCTGGAGAATTGGCATTCGTGGATAATATCAGTCTCAAAACCAACAGAAGATTTTTTTTTGTGAAATAAAAGTGTGTTTTCGTGATAAATGGTCAATTTAATGGCCGACCTTTGAGAGATGTGTAAGAACCGCTGTAAAACTGAACATACTTGGAGAGGATGTTCAGCTCCTTGCTGACTTGAGCTCTGAATTTCTTCTTCTTGATGCGTTCGGAGTTGAGCATGGCCCCACTGAGGTACTGCAGGAGAGCAGGGATGTGAGGTAAGAGCAGCCTCGAACCTACAGTCAGAGACTCTGAAGAGACAGGGAGAGATATATATCAGACGAGGGCTAGGTGCCGAACTCTGAACAGAGCTGCTTTGCTCCAGTAGGAGGCAATATGTTCCTTTTCCTCCACTACATGGAGATGTAGAGAGGAAGAGGAAGAGGAAGAGCTTGAATGTTCGGACACAAATCTTATTAAAAAACGATCAAAAAAGATTTTTATAAAAGGCATAAAACTTGTTCCCTTTCAACAATTCGGGGATGTCAGAAACAGAACCATCACGAAATGCGGTTGCCATGGTGAGCAATGATACACATACCATCAGAAACTGTTTAGGTGAAGACGTTGTCTGGACTATAACAGGAAACTCATATAAAAACGTACAAATAAAATTAGAAAAATAAAATGTATTAAGAGGAAAAAAAGAACTTTGCTCCTGTGGAACCTTCTAGAACCTTCTTTGTAGCCGTTCTTTACCTGTGGCGATGTCAGAGCTTTGTTCAGGCTCAGGGATCACACAGTGGCTGACGGTAAGCTCTGCTTCGGTCTCAGACGGCTCAAAGTCGGCCGAGTTCAGCAAGCTCTCGCAGATGTCCATCACCATCACCGCGGTGTTCACAGACACGTTCTTAGAAGCCAGCAGGGCGAAGACATTGAGCAAAACATCACACTCTGGGTGACCAGGTCTCTGCATAGCCAGCAATGGATAATACCTGACAAAGATAATACAAAAAAATTAACATACTGACCATCATTTACAAAAATAATCTGTCTCTGCATCCTCTCACTGCAGCAAGGATTTAACTACACGGCTGAAGAGATACTAAAAAATAAAAGAAAGAGAGGACTTTGAGAGCTACAGATTTCTATATCTTGAGGTGTGTGTGTATGCGACAGTCACCTGGGGTTCTTGCTCCAGACATGAATGAGTTTAAGTAGGGGAGTCGGAGCGTACGGACTCTCTGAGGGCAAACGACACACCTGAGGAACAGTACAAGACATGAGAATCTGAGATACATCAAAGCATTTAAATAAATGATGTATGTTTTTATACACGGTCCTGATGTTGGGTCAAACTACTATGTACAGATGCCAAGGTTATGCTGCTTGCCATCGGCAGCCGGGGCCCGAGAGAGCAAAAGTTGGCCGTGGCAAACTCTCGCCAGGACCAAGTAACGTCACCTGGCTCAGGCGTCTGCCAGGCGATCCGTTAGAACTGGGGGTCCTGCGCTTTCCTCCAAGCGCGTCGTCTCCCCGGTGACATATCAACAGCAATGGGAAAGGAGGCGGAGCTTGACTTCACATGCATCAGAGGAGGCCTGTGTTAGTCTGCACCATGCTAGAGTCAGAGACATTACAAGTCCTGGGTGGATCGATTAGCTACCAAACATATTGGCGGGGAATAGCATGACTATTACATTACTAGTATTTACTAGTACTAGTATACTAGAATTAACATTTGGATATGGAATGCTGAGTGCATATCAGTACTCATGGGGAGTATTTGGGATCACTAGAGCAGGTGTTCTTTGAAGAGCTTTGAAGATTTTAGGAGTTTCTTGAACCCAGTGAGGGACACCTCTGCTCTAGTGGTGGTAGGCAGCTTGTTCCACCATCTGGGAACTACTGAGG
>BRDA01013005.1:0-15346 GCA_036984385.1 Crenuchus spilurus | reverse complement strand
TACCCAGCCTCTCTATACAGCCTCTTTACCCAGCCTCTCTACCCAGCCTCTACCCTGCATCTTTATCCATTCTCTGTACCCAGGCTCTTTACCCAGTCTCTTTACAGAGCTTCTTTACCCATCCTCTTTACCCATTCTCTGTACCCATCCTCTGTACCCAGTCTCTGTACCCATCCTCTGTACCCAGCCTCTGTACCCAGCCTCTCTACCCAGCCTCTACCCTGCATCTTTATCCATTCTCTGTACCCAGTCTCTTTACCCAGCCTCTCTTCCCAGCCCCTTTACTCAGCCTCTACCTAGCCTTTTTACCCATTCTCTGTACCCAGGCTCTTTATTCAGCCTCTTTACCCAGTCTCTTTACCAGGCAGAGAGTTGTGCTAGACACCATTCTCATCCATTAAGTGTTATCCACCAATAAGCTCTTTGTTTTTAAAGAAGAGGCGGTTTGTTTTTCTGTTCTCCAGCTTCAGACTGCCCTGGAGGAGCTGGATGAGGATGACCAGTGTTATGATTTCCGGCGAGAGCGGATCATGGTGCATCGCATACACCTGTATTTCCTGCAGTATGAGTACACGTCTACTGAGGATGACACGGATGTCACGCTGGTGGCCCAGCTGTCCATGGACAGGTGAGGAGGACCATCAGAGTGACCAGAGTGATTATAGTCACAGATGGACATACTTGAGTCCATACAGCTTGATTAAAGCCTCTTGGTCTTTTTATAGTGTTATAGATTGGATTTCAGGGTTTCTTTTTAAAGATTTTTGAATATAAACTCTAAAGCAGTGCTGTCTGCTTTTCACCTATTTACCTACCTAAGCACGAACCCAACCACCTACCTTCCTTCCTATCTAGATTCTTGAAAGTTTGCAAAATATGTTGAATGTTCTACATTTCTGTATAAATTTGACCTAAAACTTCATCAGATTGTCACAACAGTCAAAGATAAAGACAACCAAATCAAAATTATGCTGGTGTAATTCAGAATTCATTGTCCTATCATTGATGGAAGGTCCTCCTGGCCCAAGCCTTGATACTACCACCACCATGTTTCACAGATGGGATGATGTTTTTATCCTGAATTGCAGTGTTTCATTTTCTTCAAACAACACGTCATTTAAACCAAAATATCTATTTTGGTTTCATCTGTCCATAAAACATTGTTCCAGTAGACTTCTGGCATGTTCATATGATCTGTCAGTAAACTGAAGATGGGCAGTACTGTTCTTTTAGATATCAACAGCTTTTTCCTTGCAACCCTGCCATTCACACCATTGTGGTTCAGTGTTCTCCTGATGGTGAACTCATAAAATTACTTTGGGTTCCTTTGTGACCTTGTGGCCTGTTACATGTTTTGTTTTTGGTGTGATCTATGTTGGTGGACCACTCCTGGGGAGGGTAATAATTTCCTCCATTTGTACACAATCTGTCTGACTGTGCATTAGTGGAGTACAAACTCTTTAGAGATGATTTTGTAACCTTTTCCATCCACAACATTCCTTCTTAGGACCTCAGGAATCTTCATTAAATCAGTTCTTTAAGTAAACCAGTTCACCCACTCATACCTGATTGCCATCTCACTGGTTGACAACAGCTGACTCAAATTTCTCAAAACTGACTGAGCCCTCATGAAATGAGAGATATTTATTATATTTTGCAGTTGAACTATTGTTTGTTTTTAGGCTGCAGATGCTGGAGGCCATCTGTAAACACTGGGAGGGACCCATCAGTCTGGCTCTCTACATGTCAGACGCTGAAGCCCAGCAGTTCCTGCGCTATGCCCAGGCCTCGGAAGTCCTCAAAAACCGCAAGAATGTGGGCTACCACATCGTCTACAAAGAGGGCCAGTTCTACCCTGTTAACCTTGTCCGCAACGTCGCTCTCCGTAATGCCAAAACACCTTACGTCTTTCTGACTGACATAGACTTCCTCCCTATGTATGGACTCTATGATTACCTCAGGTGAGACAAAAATTAGAAATTAGTCCCTGATTGCAATGGCAACATTGCCCGAAACTGGGCCAGCATTTACTAGTGGCCAAAGTGCCACAATATGATGGACCAGATGCTTGCCAGAACCAAAATATTTCACTGTGAAAATATTAATGAGGCCCAGGTTCAGGTCACATCAACATTGCGGTCAGAGAACCATTTTTGTATACTAAAAACTGATTTTATTGATGCAAAATAGGCTTATAATAACACATTAAAAATAGATAAAATTAGAGCAAAAAAACCCCCGGATTTTTCCTTCTGTCATTGTTTTACATTATGAGAATAATAACAAGTACATACATACAGTACAAACACACTCTCACTGTCTTACATAATAAATAAATAATAATAATAATACATACATACATACATACATACATACATACACATGCATAGATAAAAATGCTCCGAAAATAGAAAAGAAAATGAGTAAAAAGAATGATAAAGTAAGATTAAAATAAGATTTAGTAGTTATATAAAACATTTATAGCCTCAAATGTCTGTGATTAGACTTTTGGGTTAACTGTAAACTTGAGTAGGGTGGCATTCTGTCAGACAGAAGGATGGAGAATATTTTTGGACCTGGCAACCTGGGACTCAACTGTGGTGCCTTTGTGGCACTCTTCTTGGATCTCTGCACTCTGGATTTGATGTGGTCATTGTTTGCCATGTCCCGATCTGTACAAATCTGAATGTAATCACATTTTAAATCACCTTCAAACGTGGTTTGGATCCAATTAGCAAAAATCTTCTATGTTTAAAAATTAATATCTTTTTTTGGCTGTCTAGACTACCAAATATCAATGAAGACACAATCTAGCCATATGTACTTACATATATGTGACTAGCTTCCTACTCATAGTACACTAGTGATGGGCCGGTTCTGGCCCACACTTACTACAGTCATTGGCCCAAAAACCACTGTGGAATGGCTGTGATGGCTACACATGAATCTTGTTGCAACCCTCAATTTAACCAGAATTAAACCATAACTCAGGGATGATACAGTTGACTGGTTATAGTCGGGCTTGGCCCAAAATAGTAATTAAGTTACAATATTTCACATGGTATGTTGTATTTGGGGCACATGTGGCCTAGAATTCAATTGGCATAACACATCTTACACATGAATGCAACATCCAGGCCCGTTTTGGTCCAGAATACACTTGTCATTGCCATAACAGTCCTGGAAGTGCCTTTAATGGGTCGTATTTGGTCCAGAATTGTCCCTTGTCTGTTGAAAAAAAAACATTTAAGTTGATTTAATAGTCTGCAAATGTTATTTTTACTTTGCTCATGGTCATGAGAAAGAGGTGTCCCTTTGCACCAAATATAGCAAGACTTGTTAGCCAAATTAATGTTCTATCTGTTGTCTTGTCTGATTGACTGTATTTACCTTTATATAAAAATTATTAGCACTAAAACTCTTTTTGTTCTTGCAGAAAATCCATCGTCCAATTGGACATGGCTAACACCAAAAAGGCTCTGGTGGTGCCAGCCTTTGAGACTTTGAGATACCGTCTGTCATTTCCCAAATCCAAAGCTGAGCTCCTGTCTATGCTGGATATGGGAACTCTCTACACCTTCAGGTAAAGTGCAAAACTCATATATATGATCCGTCTGAATCATTTCTTGAAAACAATGTCTTCAGAATTTACAGTGGTACTTGAAAGTTTGTGAACCCTTTAGAATTTTCTGTATTTCTGCATAAATGTGACCTAAAACATCATCAGATGTTCACACAAGTCCTAAAAGTAGATAAAGAGAACCCAGTTAAACAAATGAGACACAAATATTGTTTCACAGATGAGATCAGGTTCTTATGCTGAATGCAGTGTTTTAGTTTCTCCAAACATAACAGTTTTCATTTAAACCAAAAAGTTCTATTTTGGTCTCATCCGTCCACAAAACATTCTTCCAACAGTCTTTTGACTTGTCCACGTGATGTTTAGCAAACTGCAGACGAGCAGTAATGTTCTTTTTGGAGAGCAGTGACTTTCTCCTTACAACCCTGCCATGCACACCATTGTGGTTCAGTGTTCTCCTGATGGTGGACTCATGAACATTAACATTAGCCAATGTGAGAGAGGCCTTCAGTTGTTTAGAAGTTACTCTGGGGTCCTTTGTGACCTCGCTGTCTATTACACGCCTTGCTCTCGGAGTGATCTTTGTTGGTCGACACTCCTGAGGAGTCCAAACTCTTTAGAGATGGTTTTGTGACCTTTTCCAGTCTGATGAGCATCAACATCTCTTTTTCTGAGCTCCTCACAAATCTCCTTTGTTCATGATACACTTCTACAAACATGTTGTGAAGAGCAGACTGTGATAGATCTCTGTTCTTTAAATAAAACAGGTACCACTCACACCTGATTATCATCACATTGACTGTAAACACCTGACTCTAATTTCACCTTCAGATTAACTGCTAATCCTAGAGGTTCACATACTTTTGTCTCTCACAAATATGTCATATTGGATCATTTTCCTCAATAAATAAATGAGCAAGTCTAATATTTGTGTCTCATTTGTTTAACTGGGTTCTCTTTATCTACTTTTAGGACTTGTGTGAACATCTGATGATGTTTTAGGTCACATTTATGCAGAAATATAGAACATTGTAAAGGGTTCACAAACTGAAAAAACAGTGTTTCATCAGTAATGCTAATGAGTGATACAATGACACAAATGTTTATACTGTTAAAAGTGTGACTATAATATAATATATTCATCATTTCTATCAAATAAATCAGTGTATTATGTTTTTTTCTGTATTAAACTGTAAAATCAATAAAAAATGACCAATAAAAACATTTAAATTATAATTTAAGCATATTGTCATATGCATCAAAAGTTTTGCTCATTGACTTCTAACATCAAAAGTTTGGGCACCCCAGTTTTAAGTACACTGTAGAACTGCATAGACAATAATACAATTTGGCATTTTCTTTCTCGCAGGTACCATGTTTGGACCAAAGGTCATGCACCAACCAATTATGCCAAATGGAGAACGGCCACTACACCCTATAAAGTGGAGTGGGAGGCTGACTTTGAGCCTTATGTTGTGGTCAGAAGGGACTGTCCAGAATACGACCAGAGATTTGTGGGCTTTGGCTGGAACAAAGTCTCTCATATCATGGAACTTGATGCACAGGTGAGAACGACTATGATTTAAAGCAATGTTGTAATATAATGTCTTTGATAACACCACTGCTTCCCATTAAACTTGGGTTCAATCCTCAATCTGGGCAGCTACACCACACTATACAAATAAGAGTCATTGGGTAAGACTCCAAATTCTGCATTCACAACAAATATAACATGACTGAAACTGTACACTGAGCTTGTAAAGAGCATCTTGTGTCTAGTCATTTTTGCACATATGTATTATACAGTCAAATACAGCAAGGATTTGGGCACCCCGGTTAAAATATATGTTATATGAAGTGTAAAGAAGTGTGTAGTTTGACCAAGGGTGTCCAAACTTTTACCCAGAAAATGTTCTTTACTAAATATATTATATTTCTTCCATATATTCATTTAATGCCTGAGCATTAATGATGTTCTTGACTGACCTCTCACTGTCGGTTCTCTGGCAGGAGTACGATCTGATTGTGTTACCCAATGCCTTCATGATCCACATGCCCCACGCGCCGAGCTTCGACATTTCCAAGTTCCGCTCCAGTCCGAGTTACCGGTACTGCTTGACGACGCTGAAGGACGAGTTCCATCAAGACCTTTCCCGAAAGTACGGATCTGCTGCTCTGAAGTACCTCACTGCTCAGAGGAACATCTAAAACACAACCCTTAATGTGTGCCAGCACAACCGGGACACCTAGAGGCCTTTTTTGGGCCACATGCTGCTTCTGAGGTTGACCTGTCCAGCATATCTGGTACCGAACTGCCCTTTTATAAACAGGAGTGTGAGAACCGGAGCCCTCGATTTGACCCAAGACACCACCTGGAGTTTTTGACCAACCATTTCAACTGCAGACTAGCAGACCCCACATGAAGTCGATTGTGATGTTAGATGTCTGGTCAAGGACAGGATTAAAGGCTTTTTCTTTGACAATCAGGGCTTTTTCTCCACTAAAAAGATAAAAGTCTACCGTCCAGTGGGCTGAATGAGCTTTGCAAAGACCAGAGGAACAAACAAAGCCTTATCATTTCCTCAAATATTTAAGATATTTATGATTTCTTTAATATGGTAAATGAGTTATGGACTAGTATATGACCCAACGTGGAACAAAAAAAATCACGTTATTTTTTCATTTCTATAAACAGAGTACCTTAGGTGACAATGGAAACTCTTGATGGAGATGCATAAAGAAAATAGAGCATATTTGTTTTCTCCTAGGCATGGTTGTGCGTTCCTGCTGCATTTATGACTGTCACTTGACAAAGTTGCCACATATTATGGCATGCTTACTCCATATCTGCCGTTTAGATTTCATAACACTTTTGTTTCTTCACCAACTCGCTCTGATCCATCCATCTTAATACTGAACATTAAAAAATATATATGTTTATTTGAAAAAGAGAGTATCTACTATCATAATTCGGGGTTTGTATTAGGGACCATCGAAAGATTCCTCTTTGATTTAGACTGTATTATTCAATACTGGTCACTATTCACAGAAAATATTTTTAAAAGTCTACAACACTGTACATCAAGCTGCGATCCCACCAAAGTGAGGCCCAGTTGACCTACACATGCTCTGCCCTTGAATGCATTCTTTCATAGCAACAGTTGCCAGGTTGGACAAGCTTTATAGAAAACCACGCAGCTTAATGACATTTGATATTTGAGATGCTTTTCGCAAGTTTCTGGTTAACCACCATGAAAGTTGTCATTATACAGAAGATCCAACAATGGCGACTAATGCAACATCTCAAACTAGCTGTAGCTTTCCTTTTTGCTCTCAAAATTTATATTTGGAATTTCGCCAAATTTGCTGTGGCATAAGGAAAAGATCACATATGAGATTAGAAGTTGTTTTTGGATTAAAAGAAGCAGTACTTCCATCCTACTTGCAGTCCCAGAGGACTTGTCAGGTTTGGTGACCATACATCACCATTTTCAGGAGACAGTTCCCATTTTCATGGACTGTTCTTAGCTGGAGCTGAGAAAACCACACTGGAAAGTCCTGAGAAAGTCCTGGTAGCAGAGCAGACGGCCAACAGAGGGCACACAGTTGACCCAAGAGGAGTGAACGTGGTCAAATTATCATAAATAAGAAGGTTTTCTTAGCAATTTATCCACCAATGCTAACATTAGGTTGATTATGTGACAAAACATCCAATCTCAGTGTGACCTTTCAAATTATTATTTATGTTAAAGTTAAAGTAGAATTTGCATTTTTAAATTTCTCATTAAGTTAATGGCACTGTGTGAAAGAACAAAAATTTGTGGAGCAAATTTAGGTCAATTTGGTGGAATTTAGGATGCATTGTGGGATATTTTATGGGGTCATTTCAGTTCATCTGTCTTGCATTGTTCACATCCCTCCACTGCGTAGACTGCACAGATCTGCAGTTCATGCCTGTGCCTTTGCTGTATTGTGAACTGGATATTGATTGTACTACTGTACATGTAAGCGGGGCCTGCAAGAGGTACTCTATTTATTATTGTTGACTTTAAATCAATCATATTTTTCTATGTAGGGGACAAAAAAGTGCTTTAAATAAATTTGCCCTTTTCTAAAACTGGCTTGGTTGAATTTTTCCCTGAAGTCTGTGGGGGGCTCGTCCGGGATCGGTTTTTGTCAAAGACAGGACGGAATCTGAGCTTGAAGATAATCTCAAAGCCAAGGAAATGGATATAGAGTGACAGCTGGGCTTATTTTACTCCCAGTTAATCCCTTTGCTAGTGTGAGTAGCAGTGATGGTTGTGTTAAATCCCAATCAGGAGATTTGATCAGTTCCATCACTGTGATGCTTATCAGACTCCTGATGCTGATAAGAGACAGAAATGTCAGCCAGCTCAAAATCTGATGCTTCAGAAAGATGCGGGAGACCCCACAATTGAAATGTATTGAACATTTAGGTCCACATTGGTCTCTTTGTGCTCTGGAGGAAGATAAGGACATGAAGGGTGACCAAAATGATCATTCTGGACTGATTTAGACTGAGACAAACAGAAAGAGTTTACGACAAGAGGCCAGAAATTAAATAGTCTTTTGCTAGCTTTGAGGAAATTACTGTTTGATGGGCACTTTCTATCATTTGCTCTGAGATGGCAAAAGCTCAATTATAGCACAATTTTTATTTAAAAATCAATCAATGAAGGTCTTGTGGATGACCAAAACAAGCTACAGCAACAGATCTCTGACTTTACATCTACAAGGTGAACCAACAAGTTCAGCAGCGTAGATAGTGCATCCACTTGTACACACACTAACACACCACCATCACATCAATGTCACTGTAGTGGTGAATGATCCACCGACAACACCAGCTCTGTGGTGATCCTGACCACTGAAGAACAGGGTGAACAAAGTATACAGAGAAAGAGAAATACTGCTTCTCAAAAAAAGAATATCTGTGGAGTAATCACATTAGCCTACACGAGTTTTAGTTTGTGTTACAGGCCTTTAGTGAGTGTGGCTGTTAGTAAAAGCTGATATCTTGCTTTCCAAATGGCTGTGACGCCTGTTAAAAGTGAATTAAGGCGCGCTGCTGTGAGGGATAGTGGTGTTTGTGGAGGTCCAGCATTGCATGTTAGGCTGCTGTTTTCTTTCTAATGTATGAGTAATTGTTTAATGTGGCTCTTTATGACATTATGCCAAAGTTTGAGATGGCTTCCTCCACACACCTTCACTATTTGTGTCTCAGAACTTTTCCACCAAAATAACTGGTTCTTGAACTGGTGCCGTTCGGGCTTATGAGAACCTCAGTGCTTTTTAGTGAACCAGCCCGCATTTCCACTAGTTTTAGTTGAACCAAGGATATGTCACATCAACAAAGCGGAATTATAAACAAATATGGCAGAGCACATCGACTACTTGCTAGCATTTGTGCTCTTGGTACAAATGTTTGTTTCACTTCACAAGTCAAATCTAGAGCTACTTCTGGCAATAAAAAGACGTCAAAGACTTCACTATTTACGTCTTTAGCTTATTTATCACTCGCTCTCTTGAACGAACAAAACCTGCCCAAGCTAAATCCTCCACCAGCTCGCTGTAGAGTTTCTCCTTTCAAATACTCCCCTCAAGTTTCTCCTGAAACCCCGGAGAACACCAAATAGATAACAAAAACTGAGTTTCTTCAATGGACCACTGTACGCTATGACTCGCCATCTACTTGCGTTGAGTGCGCAGGCGCGTTTGTTTTGCACTGAAAAACCAAATATTTTTTGGTTCCCGCTGCGAATAAATGTTCCTGGTTCGGGGCGCTATTTTTGTTGGTGGAAATGCGCCGAACGGTTCAAAATTACGCTTGTGAACCAGAACGGTGCGGTTCCGTGTTAGTGGAAAAGTGCTGAGAGTGAAGTCTGCAGTTGAGGTAGGGGAAACAGTAGTATCTTCCCAGATAGCACCAACTGGCCCAACTATGGTCCAATATATGGACTCGTGGGTCATTTATGGCAATAACAACTGGGCCACAAATGGCCCAGCTATAGTGGTCATGTTTAATGCTTGTCATCAATGCCAGCCCTAGAGATTTGGGTGACATAAGCACAAATGCTTAGCTTTCTCAGCCAGCCCCCTTGGGACTGAAATCCACCCACCCTTCCCAGGAGGGCCAAATCCATACAAAGGGCACCCAAGAACTTTCACCAACATCACCCTTCACCCATCTGGAAGTTTAGTCCACAAACTTCAACTTTACAGTTGAGTGAGGGGGGGAGTGGTGTCAGCATTGAAAGTTGAGCAACAGAAAGCATTTGTGCTTGGGTGCCCTGCTTGGGTGCCCTGTTTGTGGACTTGGCCCTTCTGGAGGGGTGTTGACTTTTTTGGTGCCCCCATGGTCAACTCCATCATCATAGCCAGTCAACTCCATCATCCTTTCGTTATGGTTAAAATGTATTCTGGTACGTCATCATTATCATCCCAAGGTGGTATTTAGACCAACAAAGAGCCAAGAATCACTGCAAAAGTCTTGGGAGACTTTATAGACCCTAAATTATGTCACATTTGAATCTTATATTACAAACATTCCTTTTCATTTTGTATTATATTCCAACACCTCACAGCTGTCTCTGGCTTCTCAATCGGTTGAGAAGATGGTGGGCGATTGAAGGTCTTGAAGAATACGCAGATGGCTTCCAATTCTCAGAAAAGAATGAATTGAACTTGAAGGACAAGACAGGAAATCTTTCAGTGACATAACAGCCTACGCTGTGACTCATGAATACTCGTGTGGACAAGTGGACAGATCTTCTCAAAGTTCTCACCTTTTGGTAAAAACTATTTTGAGACCACCACAGAGCAGGTGGATCAATATCAGTGACACTGATGTGGTGGTGGTGTGTTAGTGTGTTCACTTACTGTCCACTCTATTAGGCACTCCTACCTTGTTGGTCCACCTTATAGATGCAAAGTCAGAGACAGCAGCTCAACAGAGTTTGTGTTGGTCCTCTAGTCCTTCACTGGTGCTCACAGGACACTGTTTTGGTGATTAAAATCCAGCAACTCTTCCATGTCTCAATATATGTAACACACACTAACACACCACCACCATGTCAGTCACTGCACCCCAAAAATAGCTACTCTATAGTGGTCCTGACCATTGAAGAACACTTCACTCCAATTGAATCTCACTCCAATAAAGCCAATGAGTATGAACCAATCAGAGGCATAGTAGGTGGGTCAGCTTTCTGTATTTCTCTTCATTTTTATAAACTGAGGATGAAAAGATGGGTGAACTTGAGGTGAATTGTACTTATTTGATTTGAGGTCAAAATGATTATTAATGATAAATTATTAATAAATACAAACCGGATTCCAAAAAAGTTGGGACACTAAACAAATTGTGAATAAAAACTGAAAACAATGATGTGGAGGTGCCAACATCTAATATTTTATTCAGAATAGAACACAAATCACAGATCAAAAGTTTAAACTGAGAGAATGTATCATTTTAAGGGAAAAATATGTAGTTTAAAAATTTCATGGCATCAACAAATCCCAAAAAAGTTGGGACAAGGCCATTTTTACCACTGTGTGGCATCCCCCCTTCTTCTTACAACACTCAACAGTTTTTATTCACAATTTGTTTAGTGTCCCAACTTTTTTGGGATCCGGTTTGAACATTAAATATTAAGTGACAAATTAAGGCGAATATAAATGTAAAGTTTTTTGTTGGACAATATTCTACAGAAATGTGAAAATGTCAATTCCCAATAGGTTGTTTTTGGTGAGAAACAACTCACATGTTCTCTGGTTTCAAAAATCATGTCTACTGTAGGAACCTGACTACCAGGTTATAGCCCCGGGTCTGTTTTCATTAGCCCCAAGTGAAAGTAAAGTGTTTTGCACATCCTCAGATTGACAATCACTGACGTTTGCCACCAGGGAACCCCCAGCTTCGCCAGACTCGACCCCAACCCCCTCCACCAGGAATAATTTCGCCGCAAGGGACCCCCTCAACCGAAATATTCTCACCTCTTTTACTCCTTAGCTGTTTACATTTCTGGCTTTCATTTGATTAAACGAATAATTAAACAAATTTTTTTCTGTTGTTTCATTTCACTCAGTCACAGTATCACTACTATCCCAGCTACACGTGACTTTTATCGCCCCCTGTGCTTTTTCTGGTGCACTGCAATTTGTCAAAATGGACATATGATCGTACAAACATATAATACTGCTTAGAGTTTATATTACTTCAGAGCCAAACAATAGAAAAGCACAAGCTGTTCTCAATCAACTCAAGTAAGGTACGGCTTTCAAAATGTATAAAGTACAAAAGTATCAAAAACCTGCAACGTCTGTTAAAAGCTCCTTTATTTAATACATTAAAGTGATGAAATTTCGGTGGCTCTCCCACAATGGAGACCATCATGGCCAATTACAACTTTGATGACTCTTAAGCAGAACCCGTTCTCAGATTTAAATATATTGCTATCTTTATCTGGTCCACATGTCAGGTATATTGTGGGCCAGGTCAGGCCAAATCAGAGCCAAAGGAATTAACATTTGGCCCATACAACTCAAACTTTAACCCAAGTCAATCCCAGCTCATGACATTTGGCCCACATCACATGTGCCATAACTCAAGTTTAGCCCAGCTCATGATATCTGACCCACATCTGGCCCACACAACCCATGCCTTATCCCATATCTATGCTGAGTCCATATTTGGCCCACACAACACATTCCTTAATCCAAGTCAATCCCATCTTGTGACATTGGGCCCACATCTGGCACATATAACCTATAACTTAACCCAAGTCTATCCCAGCTCAAAACATTTGGCCCACACTGCCCATACCTTAACCCAAGTCAATCCCAGCTCATGATAGTTGGCCCACATTTGGCCCAACAACCCATACCTTAACCTAAGATAATCCCATCTCATGACATTGGGCCCACACCTGGCACACAAAACCCTTGCCTTTACCAGAGTCTAGTCTGGCTTGTGACATTTGGCCCACATCTGGCCCACATAACCCATGCTTTTATACAGCCCATGATATTTGGCCCATATCTAGCCAACACAGGTAATGCTGTAATCCAAGTTTCGCTTGGCATATGACATTTAGCCCACACAACAATTGCCAGTGCCATAACTGAGTCTTAAGTGGCACAGATTAGGCCCAAATATCTGGGTGTATATTAGAGTTCAGGAGACAACATTGCAGCCTAGGTTCCATTACTTCTTATGGTCGGTCAGCAGTAAATAAAGAGCTTGAATCAGTGCTGTCTAAAGGTCAAATGAGATATTAGCAATGGTCACCGAGGTCAAAGGAGGCCTGCTGTTCATTTTAGTGCATCAGTCAGGGTCAGTCTTTCCATTTCTGTCCACGTCTCTGTACTGATGGAGCAGTGAGGTGAGGTGGTGTTGACGTGTTAACTCAGTGAGACATTTTTAGCAGAAAAAAAAAATCTAATTATGTGTTTCAAACTGAGGTCAAACTCAAGCTGCTACTTTCCTTCATTATAATTACCATCAATGTGTACAACTATATTCACCCGTCTTACCTTACTGTCTCGTCTGCTGCACATTTGAGTTTTCTCTGCTTTGTGTTGTTAATGAGCTGATTCGTTAGTTTTTAACTGTATTTGACTTCTAAACATAGACTGTATAAGAACTGGACAGTACGCTTCTGCTGAAGCCAAAAAAACGGCCACCATATTGCTTGTGTGACACGCAAACCACAGCTAGAGCATGCGCAGTAGAGACAGAAGTCAAAGTAGCACTACCACTCAAACTCCGCCCCCCTCTGTTGGGGTGACGCCCCTTTTTGAGTGTCACTTCCTGCTGAACAAGACATCACTTCCCTCAAAAATGTTACAGCGATTAAATCTTATTAAGACTCATAGAATGTAAAGTAAGCCCAGCTCAGAATGAGCTGTCAATCAACTCAACCACACCCATTTTAGTATCCCCAAATAACTTCTATAAAACACTTTTATCTTAAGCTGAGAAAAAAAATGTCTGAATGACAAAGTTTAGTTGTAGGTCATTCCTAACAGCGGTTGTGGGCGGGATTTAAAATTGCAGCCAGCCACTAGAGGGCATCAGAGACATTTATTTAGCCTGTTTTCCTCTTCTTCTAGTGTATGTCCTTAGACCTTTAGCTCTGTTGCTGCAAGCCAGTCCAGTGTTTCATCATCCAGGTCCATTAAACCACGAGCGCCATTCAGTGGCTGAAATTTGGGGCAGCTAGTCATCACATGTTCCACTGTCTGTGATGAGTCCCCACATTCACAGTGGGCATTACTGCACCAAAACAACCCACCCCTGTCCTTGGGCGATTAAGGGTTGTCCACTCCTTACAGTTGAGGTGCTGGTCAGGAACATCTGTCGGGTCTTTGATGTAGTAATGAAGGATAGATGGCCCTGCTGACTTCCACTGGTCCCTCCATCTTGCCTTCACCCTGGAACCTTGGAGGTGTCAGCTGGTGTTGTGCTGCACAGTTTCTGGGCATGTGTGGTAAAGCGGTGTCGAACTTAAGGCGCCTGCGCTGTGGTGTCTCTGTGACGCTGTTGTGGAGGAGGTGTGATTCACTCATGTGTGCCTTTCGGGAGAAGATGAGAAGAAGACAGCCTCCGCTTGGCCTCCCCGGCAAGTAGCTGAAGAGTAGTTGCAAGGTTGCATGTCCTTCAATCGAAACAAATGTCTTGACACCGTTTTTATGTAGTCTGCTTCAAACACAGCCATGAGTAGCAGGAAACTAGTCTAGTGTGAATTATTTAGAATAAAACTCACATCTGTGGTTTCAGGATGTCAGGAGTATGCAAAAGTATTGGGACACCTGTTCATTCTCTCTCTATACTACTCAGGGAAGGCTTTCTACTACATTTGGCTGCACTGCTGTGAGGATTGTATAATTTTTAGAAAGTTAACACACATGTAAACTAGCCAGTATCACTGTCTTCTGTGCAGTAAAACTTTAGCATTTCAGCTACAGAGTGCTCACTGGTTAACGAGTGGCTGCTGAGCATTGGTTGGTTAGCATTTCAGCTACTGAGTGCTGTTTGGTTAACGAGGGGTTCCGTTCATTAACTTATCAGAGCCAATTAAGTGGCTGTTTTAAAGTCTTAAAGACGTGTAGCAACATGAAAGCAGTGCTGATTTGTTTTATGTAGTTGTGTTTTATGAGACAGTATTAGTGAGTATTAAGAAGATTAACGATGTAGAAATTAGCAGACATGGGAACAAGTCCCAAGTTCTGACAATTGAGTCTCGAGTCAAGTCTTAAACTTCGAGTCTTAGTCAAGTCACCAGATGTAACGGCATTTCAATATTTAACACATTTATTTCACTTATTTTTTAAATATTATTTATTTTCTATATGTTCAGATCCCATTCCAACCATCTAATACCAGTAAGTCTACCCCAATGCTCTTCACACTCAGATGTTCACCGCCTTTTAACTCCTTGTGTACACCACAGTCATAGCCGTAAAAAACACTTATAGTAACAGAGATATTTTGAGTGTATAACTGTGCTGTTAAAACCATAAGGAGTTAAAAGGTAGTAAAGAAAGGGGGATGTTTTAAATGCAAAGAAAAACAATAATGGAGGTATGTTCTTCTTACATTATATTTACTACTACTACTACTACTACTACTACTACTACTACTACTACTAATAATAATAATAATAATAATAATAATAATCACATTGTCAGGTTGTATAGTGCGCTTTATGTCAGACATTAGGATGGAGATTTTTGGGGATCTGG
>BRDA01013004.1:0-18249 GCA_036984385.1 Crenuchus spilurus | reverse complement strand
GGTGAGGCTGGTGCTGTGGGCGGAGTCAGGAGTCTGATTTCCTGTGCTGGTTTGTTTATGTAGGACGCTCAGGTGAGAAGATATCACAGCTGTGACCGTCATACCTGTCCGGAGGCGAGGACGTGGGTCAGGTGGTCTAGAGCCATGTTCCTCACAGAGGACAGAGGGTGGTTAAGACTGAGCATCAGAGATGTGTCCGAGTCGGCCAGAACCTAAACACAGACAGGCTCTTCATACACAAGCAGTACAGTCCAAACAGTGTAACGCTCAGCATCTGCTCTAAGCACTTCTGATAGTCTGAACAGACTAAACCTGCAGATACTTTTGCAGTCGTACGAGTGTGTGTGTGTGTGTGTGTGTGTGTACAGTACCAGTCAAAAGTTTGGACACCTTTTGGACATTCAGAGGTTTTTCATTATTTAAAATGTTCTGTATTGTAGATTAATACTAAAGTCATGTAAACTGAGTAAACATCTGTAATTACTTAGTAAACAAACAAGTAAACAAACCAGAACATGTTTATATGTTACATTCTTCACAGTAGGCACCTCTGGCTTAGATGCAGTTTTCTTGGCATTTTCTCAGTCAGCTTTATGAGGTAGTCACCTGGAATGACTTTCAGTTAACAGCTGTGTCTCGTCAAGAGCTCATGACTTGCATTTCTTGCCTCTTAATGTGTTTGAGACATCAGTTGTGTGTCTACTTTGAAGTCAAATCTAAAACATGTTTTGGTGTGTTTACACTTTTAAGTTTACTACATGATTCCTTATGTGTTCACTCAGAGTCTGCATAACAAACATTAAATGGTGTGTCCAAACTTTTGACTGGAACAGTATGCAATATTATGATGAAATGTCTGTGAATGAGAGAAAGAAAACACCGGCATAAGAGTGAGCTATTTTTAGTCATTAGAATATTAAACTCTAAATCTCAGATCCTGCACTGAGTCTTCTGTTACAGACGACATCATCAACATCCTTTTATACGTCTGACTACAAGTGTTACGTACATTTTACTCACCGCATTTTTAAAACAGCACAAATCTGCAGGAAAAGTGTGAACCTGGCAACCCTGAAGCCACATCACCGGCGTGGCTGTAGTTATAGCTGTGATGTTCTGATCACCAATAGTGTGAACAGTCATCTCGACAGATGTGATCTGAAGCTAATCTGATGACCTGCAGTGTGAACACTGACCTCACACGTCTCACACTGTAAACATCAACGTTCTGAGCATTACCACGACCTTCTGTGTTCACCTGGTACTTCCCACAGCTCAGGGTGAGAGACAGGAACTGGTGGAGGAGGTTCTTCTGCTGGTCTGAGCTCATCTCATTAACACGGCTCTCCAGGACCACATCCAGAGCGCCAGGATACCTGCAACAGGAGCCCAGGGTTCTAGCTAACGTGAACGGTTCCCAAAATATGACACAAAAACAAAACTAGAAGCCGCAGCCGGGGATGAAAGGGTGCAGCAGTGAGACAGAAGAGTGGTGTATACACGCAGAAGATGAATAAACACTCAAACACACAGTGAAGCTGCCCTGCGGGTGCCTGCAGGGAGGCCGTCACCACTCACCAGCATATGCAGTCACCTTAGACAGGCCTGAGGTAACACCTACAAACTGCAGGTGCAACGTCGCATAAGGGGGCCTTCAACATCCCTCAACAGGGAGTTACCCACATGCAGCACAGGGGGGGGCGGTGCCCAGGCAGGAGGAGCTGCCACTCAACATGGAGGGCAGTGACCAGCAAAACCACCTGTCCCATAGCGGGGGCAGTGACCTATACTAATCACTGCTCCTAAGGGCAGTGCCCTGCTGGTCCAATCGCTGCGACACAGCGGTCCCCTCCCGGACAGCCCTCCCCAGCTGTGGGCCGAACCATTACACTGATGTGCTGCTGAGGGTATAAGGAGCGCTGCGGTCCACAGCGGTGACGGTTCCGTTATGTGAGAAAGTAAAAATAAATAAAGACTTTCAGGTCCTGATGGATTAGCGCTGCTGATGGAGGTAAGGTGGAGGAAACTGGATACAGAACTATAGAACTTTTCTCAGTTCTGAAAGCTGATCTGGAGTCCGTTTCTGTCTCTAAAACACACTGAACTGGACCGGGTCTGCAGTGAGGACTCACCTGTGCTCCAACAGTCTGGCCAACGGCTGGACCTTCTGACTGAGGGCGGAGATTCTGTCAGAGTCCAGTTCTGACCCGCAGGACATGTAATCATCCAGGAGCAGCCTGTAAACAACACAAGCTGGGTTTAATATGTGTTATTAATGATTATTATAACATGAATAATGTTTTATTAGTGTTCTCTTATAGCGGTCCTTTAGAACAATAACTGTGTTTTTATCTTTTTTATTTACATAAATCTCTTTTTCTTTAGTGTTTTTATTACATTTCACTTGTTTTGTCTTTTAATTGATTGTTAATTGTATTAATTTGAAGCTAATTGGTTTACATCTTAACTGCAGGTTCTGAAAGTGGCATTCAGACGTTCTGGACTGGTGTCGCCACGCGAGGCACACAGAAGTGAGGAACCTCTGGTCCCGGGTCAGTGAAACCTGATGCTACATCAGCGGTTGTTCACTCACAGATAAAGACCCTGTGCTAGATAAGACGAGAGACTCTAGAACATGCACTGTGTGAATTTAAATGGTAGAAAGATGTTTGAAGGGTTCTAGACGTCACTCGTTTACTGTGCTTAACAGTGACTATGATAACAGAACCGTTCTTATAAAGTCTGAGATAACAGAGGACAGCTGTTCTGTGTGTGATCGGGTTAAGAGACAGAACCCGTGTTCTGAGCTTCTGATGGTGAGAAAAGGTTCTAATAGCTCACCTCGCTGCCGTGTTCTCCAGGCCGCCGCTCAGAGGAAGCATCTGCAGGACCGACTCCAACAGCCGGCTGTGTGCCGGGTCATCAGAACCACCGCTCTGTAACTCAGCTGCACAGACACAGAACACTTCATCAGAACGTCTGTGAGGTTTCAGCTGCTGTACGGCTGTGGACCGCGTAGAACCGGACACACCAGTATGAGAATATGACAGTGATGCTGATTTTACTGAGAAGTTCTGTGGCTCAGTTAGTGTCGTTTAAACCACCGACCACTAGATGTCAGTGTTGTAATCTGTCTGCAGCCTCTTCCTCTCTAACAGAAGGTCATTATCACAGTATCAGAAGTTCTGCATCGTGACACTGATCACACCGACAGACCGGAGAACGTCATGACATCACAGTGAACATGACACACTCACCGCTCTGACGGACCACAGACTGAACCAGATGTGGCAGCAGGTACTGCAGTAAAGCACTGATGTCATAGGAGGCTGCTATGCCCTGCAGGGTGGGCACCAGAGAGGGCGCAGAACACAGGTACCTAAACGGCCTGCAGGAGGAAGAAGAAAAAAACACCTGAACACACACACACTATAGTTCTGAGAATAAAGACCCGGCTGCCATTAAACCGGACTGACCAGTACCAAGTGTAAAGATATTTAGGTATTATAGCCAGAGCAGAGAAACCACTGACCCCCCATGTGGCAGACAGGGTTCTTTATTAGCTCTGGTTTCCTTGTTCTTCTTTATAAATAACGTTTTGTCTGAGCCGACACACACACACACACACACACACACACACACACTCGTGCCTCTTTATTCCTCACATCCTGTCTAATCGACTCACTTTGGGCCCACAGCTCCTTCCTTCTGGTTCTGCAGGAGGATGATGAGGCAGGAGAGGCCCTCAGAGGTCAAGGCTGGACCTCTGCCCACAGACCTGCTCACCTGGACAGCCAGAGTGTTCACCAGCTGCTCCTGCATCACCACCTTCACCGCCAGCTGAGACACGATCATGTAGGAGGCGGCTTTATAGTCAGCGAGCTCTGATTTCAGGCCCTGTGAAAGTGAAGATCGCCAGTCACCCAAAACTAGCTTCAACACATTTCTACTGAACGTTCAGAATGCATCACTGGCCACTTTATTAGGTACACATACACTTACAGTCCACCAAGCACGCAGGTGCACTTTAGCCCATCTGTCTGAGTACTTAGTTCAGTCTACAGTGGTCAGGACCCCCCACAGAGCTGCTGGATTACTCTCAGTAACACTGATGTGGTGGTGGTGTGTTAGTGGTGTAAAACAGACTGAACAGACAGAGTACAGTCTGTAACGTAAAGCTCAGCGACAGTGAGTGCATGTGTACCTAATGAAGTGGCCACTACATGTATACATTCAGGCAGGTCTTACCAGCTGTATGTAGGGGAGCAGCTTGGATATGATTGTATCAGTGACCTTCTCCACGACCTCCAGAGCCGAAACGATGGTCGCGGCGTAAAAAGAGAAAAGCACTCGCAGTTGTGCACAACGTCCATCACGAGCAAACCCCGAATAAGCCTGCAAAACACCAACCCTGTCAATAACCTCCATTACTCCATCACCAAACACAGCAGAATAAACACCAGGACATCAGTACAGCGAGGCTGATGATCTGCACGCTACGGAAGAGAAGAGTCAGAGCCGAGGGAAGAGAAACGAGAGAAGAGCTGAGGAAAAAAGGAGGAGAGGAGAGGTGTGGAGTATGAAAGAGTCTGAGAGGAGGTGAGTGAAGAGGACTGAACAGGGGAGGTGAGGCTGCTGCATGTAAAGTTTGGAGGCGGAGTCAGGACTGTGATGTAAGAACTGGACTGTTTTTCGGGGCTGGTTTGTGGGTACATACACGGTGTACTGAACTCTCACTTTCACCAACACACACGCTGTCTAACTTTACACAGCAGCTAGAAATGATTTCATCACATTATCAATCTGTGCACCTTAGAAACGTCACGTCAGGTGTTTACCTTCACTGATTTAGTCACCATGGTGCAGATGAAGTCCATGAAGCCCAGGTCTTTATAGCAGTGAGTGAGCAGAGTGCCTCTGGCTAAAGGAACTCCAGGTTTCTGTAGAGAGAACAAATACAGCTGAAGTACAACCAGCGTGAGAACAGCAGCACCACCCTGTTAAATAACTACACAATCAAGGCAAGTCACTGTCCTCACCATCACTGACCATGTGCACTGTAATGCTCGCTGCTGGTCGAGGTTTTGGTGTACTGGTGAGCTCCGATTGTACTGGTGAGCTCCGATTGTACTGACACCCCATGTCTGCAGTGTTTTCCTCCAGAGTTCAGGTGAACTGGGCATTCTAAATTGCCCTGGTGTGAGCGAGTGTGTGGTCAGAGAAAGACCGACTTCCCGCCCGGCCCAGCGCCTGGTGCAGAGTTAGGGGGACTCACCGTGACCCTGACCAGGATTAAGCTGAAGACGACGTGTGGACAGACGGATGACTGTACTGGACAGGTGTAAGTTGTGTTGGTGCGGCTGTACTGAGTGGGGTTTGATGGTGTGGTTGTTTTAGGTGGGTTTGGTTGTATTAAGCTGGTGTAATGGGGGGTTGGTTATAGTCTAAGTGTAAACCTGTGCAGTGGAAGTAAAGGAGTAGAGCTCACACAGTGGAAATGTTCCTAATAAAGTGACGGCTGACAAACAAACAACACAACAGTGCCCACCTGAAGTCCATGCAGCCAGTGCCATTTGTGGGTGGGGTCATCAATCTTCAAAAGCTGAACCACTCTCACAAACAGATTGGTCTGATGATACGGCAAAGCACAGGCGATAAGGAGGTCCTGGTTATACAGGTGAACGTGGAACCTGGCACACAAACACACTCTGTACCGTTAGAAACTCATCAGCGATTAACTGCTGAGAAAAACTGAACAGAGGTGAGTCACCTGTGTATGAGCCACTCCAGACACTTGAGTGCAGGTTTGAGGAGGAAGTACGGGGACAGACGTGTGAGGAAGAGCGAGATGCTCTTGTCCAGTTTCTGATTGACGTCTTTGGTCTGGACACCTCGCTCCAGGTTCACTGACGCCTCGCTGAATAGTGTCTCCTGGAACTCAGCGAAGGCGGACTCAATGCCCATCAACTCGTCCAGTCCAGTGCAGCCTGAACCACAGAGACAGCAGCCGGGTCATCATCAGGACAGGACCATCAACACTTACTCAGCATCTATTCCTCATATGTTGACCTGTAGTTCACTGTTACTGTATTCCTCTTATTCTGTGTGTGTGTGTGTGTGTATGTGTGTGTGTACCTAGAGCGTAGAAGCTGGCTCGGTCCAAACTGGCTGCATGTTTGGGCTCAAACAGCAGTGATGCTGCATCCTTGCATGTGAAGGTTTCTGGATCGTTCTGAGGCAGCGCCAGGCGCTTCAGCTGATGGGCCAAAGAGCTCATCTTCAGCACAGACTGTAATGAGAGCAACAATGAGACATGCCTTCTGCTTAGATACTACATGTACACTGTCCAATCACCGTCTGACCACACTGATTTAACCTTTAATTTACCAGGCAACAGCTTTAAGAACAGACTTCTTATTTAGAGTGCCAGCCTGGCAGGAGACAAAGCCTTCTGAGATAACAGAAGCACAGCTAAATACAAACAAAACAAACACAAAGAAAAAGACAAACAACTGAGATGAGCGTGAAGGTGACATCAATGAGTATTTGTGTAGCAATTACATTTATCAGATAAAAACACAGTAACAATACTCCTAAAACACAATTTTGGAATAAAATTGACCGGTCTTAATGTTTTTTGAGGAGGAACACATTCTGTATAAAAAAAAACAATTTTAGACTTAACATTAGACTGTAACCTGCTGATATAAACTGAGAAAGACTAAATATTCTCTAATCAAATACCTAAATATTTATATTCTGTAACCCGATTTATTTAAATGCCATCAAGAGTGGCAATAGTCTGTTCTATAGAAGGTACAGAACCCTTCTTACCAACCCACATAACCTTGGTCTTAGTAGTATTTATCCATAGTTGAAAAAAGCTTGCTGAACTCTGAAGAATCTATTCTGAAGTGAATTAATTACATCTTCTGGAGAGGCAACAGCATAAAGGACTGCATCATCAGCATAAAGGTGAACGGATGAGTACCGAACAGAGAAAACAATGTCATTCATGTAATTGGAAAATAGAGATGGGCCTAATACGGAGCCTTGAGGGACACCTTTCTTAACTGAGAGATGATCTGAAAGGATTTGCTCCATCTTCACACACTGAACTCCGTCTGAGAGATGCTTTGAAAACAACGCCAGAGAATAATCTGAACCTCCAACGGTTTCTATTATATTATTAACAGCGTCAAAAGCTTAAGCCAAATCAATAAAAACTGCACTATCACTGACCTCACGGCCTGATCACAGTGTTTGATTAAAGTCTGATCAGTGCTGCAGAGATAAATCAGGTACAGTTGTGTTTATCTTACCGTGTAAACAAGAGCAGGCGTTAAACAAGAATCCTTACACTTCAGGCACACAAACAAACCCTGTGTGAAGTTTTACAGACTATATAACTCTATAAAGTGTATAAGAGAGAGTATAAATCCTCCTCGCGTGTTTATCTCCTCTCCTCCATGTGCTCACGCTGCTGCTTCTGCACTACTACAGGCGGAGCAGGTGGTCACTTCAGCCTCTACTGCCCCTAGCGGAGCGGGAGAGCGTTACAAACGTAGTCGCATCCAATCGGAGCAAGTGAGTGTACACTCCGCTCCCATTGTACTCCAGTCCGGGTTTTCTACTGTTCACCGCTCAAAACGTATTGTTTTCACTCCACTGCCACTCTAGCTCCACTCCGGGTTTTCTTTTTCCAGCGCACAGCAGATATACAGCAGCTCCACAGTCTATACTTACAGCTGCATCTCAATTAATTATAATATTATCCAAAGTTATGTCAGTAATTCAGTTCAAAAAGTGAAACATACAGACTCATTACACACAGAGAGTCTATTTAAGTGTTTATTTCTTTTAATGTTGATGATTATGGTATAGAATATTATATAAGACCAGTTAACACATGATGTTTAATACATAAATGTTGTTCTACTGAACAGTCTGTACAGTTTATACACTCATCAGTGTGGTGTGGCATGGAGGTGATCAGCCTGTGGCACAGTTGAGCTGGTATGGAAGCCCAGGTTGCTTTGATAATGGCCTTCAGCTCATCTGCATTGTTAGGTCTGGTGTCTCTCATCTTCCTCTTGACAGTAGCTCATAGATGCTCTGTGAGGTTTAGCTCAGTTTACTGCCCAGCACAGTGATACTGTGGGTATTAAACCAGGTGTTGGTACTGCCCACACTGCCAAGTCCTGCTAGATAAATGAAATCCACATCTCCATAAAGCTTGTCAGCAGATGGAAGCATGAAGTGCTGTAAAATGTCCTGGTAGATGCTGCACTGACTTTGGACTTGATATAACACAGTGGACCAACACCAGCAGATGACATGACTCCCCAAACCATCACTGATGTGTAAACCTCAGCCACACTTCATGCTTCTCTGCTGTTTAAAGTTAGACTCAGGATTACATTAGTGAGATTAAGACTGGGACTGGGATTATGGTTAGCATTCAGACAACACACACACACACACACACACACACACACACACACACACACGCTCTCTCTCTCTCTCTCTCTCTCTCTCTCTCTGTGTATGTGTGTGTGTAAACCGGCTGGCGTTGGGACCGCTCGGTGGAGCTGCTCTCCTGCTGTAAGTCTGATCCGCAGCGCAGAGGAGCAGAGAGCGCAGAAGATGAGGATGAGGATGATGGGAGGCGCGTGGGTTTAGCGGAGGGTTCGGGGTGTTTGTGTTGCTCACTTGGGTCAGTCAGGGCTTCGGTTCCGCCCATCAGCGCCGTGTCGCGATGTCCAGCAGCAGGAGCAGCAGCAGGAGCAGGCCATGATGAAGACGGACTCCTCCTCCTCCTCCTGCAGGCCCGCGCTGCAGCCGCACGATGCCGGGAGCGGCCGCGCCTACGGCTCCAACGTGCACCGCATCAGGAGCCTCTTCATGCAGATGGGCGCCAGCGCGGAGCCCCCCGCAGCGCGCCGCACCGCCCGGGCCCCGCTGCCCCGCGCCGGCAGCCTCAACGAGCGCGTGGACCACGGAGCGCTACTGAAGCTCGGGGCGGAGGGCTCGTCCAGCAGCAGCACCCCCTACTCCATCACCTCCTCCTCCACCACCTTTTACTCCAACACCTCCTCTGTCACCTCGTCCAGCACCTCCTCCTCCTCCTCCAGCACCTCCTCCTCCATCACCACCTCCATCACCTCCTCCTCCAGCACCTCCTCCTCCATCACCAGCTCCATCACCTCCTCCTCCAGCACTTCCTCCTCCAGGCTGCAAGAGACCCGACGGATCTTTGAGTGCCAGCAGCAGGACCTGGATGACGGTGCGGTGGTGGGCTTGAAGAAGGAGCACTCCGCCGGGCTCCACCAGTATGGACGCCTGGATGTGGTGGCACGCTTTAACGGCAGCACCGAGTCCCTGGATGGACCGGACCTGGCCGAGGCCGTGTCGCCCACCGTCAGCCAGCTCAGCGCCGTGTTCGAGCGGGCGGCCGAGCTGCGCTCCAACCTGCACCGCCTGTCCAGGATCAGCACGGGTGGCAGAGCGCAGGAGCAAAGAGGGGAGCGCAGGGAGGACCTGAAGGAGGCCAGGGCCGAAGACGGACAGGCCGGGCCTGAGCCTTTGAGGAACACCAACGGTGCGGCCTACGAGGCTGGCGTGGAGGTCGGCAGCCGTTCTGTAGGACAGGACGACGGGGATGATGAGTCCACCCTGAAGGAGGACCCGTCGGCGGGGGCCACCCTGACCGAGCTCAGTATGTACAGCGCCGCGGGGGAGGACTCTGGGGGCAGTCAGCTGGGAGACGACGACGACGACGAGGCATATGAGGTGGATGACACCTGCACGGAGATCCCCGGGCTTCCAGCAGAAGAGGAGCCACCTCTGAGCCGCAGGATCCGCTTCAGCACTGCGCCCATTAAGGTGGGTCTCACATGCTCCGCCCACAGTACAGGTACAGGATCAAGTCCTGGTCCTGAAGATCTACCAGTTTACTTCTATGTTCCGAGGTGTACCCAAGGTCCTATGTTCCAGAGTTCTTTCTTCAATGTTACTTTGTACCAAGAGTTGTATATTCCTGGTTCTTATTTTCCAGGATCCCATGTTATCAACGTTCCCTAGGTTCCAGGGTTCTACACTCTGGAGTTGTATGATCCAGGGTACTATGTTCCAATGTAGTATGTTCAAGGTTCTTATGTTGCCAGGTCCTGGGTTCTTATGCTGTTATGTTCTTCACATTATGTTCTGTGTAGAGCAGGAGAACACAGAACCCTGGACTGACACTGATCACTGAGTGATGTGAGGTGATGTTAAAGACACTGATGAGTGTAAACAGTCTGATTATTTACACTGATGTCTCTCTCTCTGTCACTCTGTCTCTGTCTCTCTCTATGTCTCTCTCTCTCTCTCTCTCTCTCTCTGTCTCTCTCTCTCTGTCTCTCTCTCTCTCTCTCTGTCTCTCTCTGTCTCTCTCTCTGTCTCTCTCTCTCTGTCACTCTGTCTCTGTCTCTCTCTGTCTCTCTCTCTGTCTCTCTCTCTCTCTGTCTCTCTCTCTCTCTCTCTGTCACTCTGTCTCTGTCTCTCTCTGTCTCTCTCTCTCTCTCTCTGTCTCTCTCTCTCTGTCACTCTGTCTCTCTCTGTCTGTCTCTATTCCCCCTTTATTCACTCTGCTGTGTGAGACAGAGGAGACACAGTGTGGTACACAGTGAGATGAGAGTGCAGACAGTGAGGCTTTATGGAGATGAATGTGGAGCTCTCTGGGGTCTCACACTGTAATTAAGTCATACATCTCCAGACAGGAGACCAGAATAGCTCACACACACACACACACACACACACACACACTGCTCTGACTGTAGTGTTACAGTTGAGTTTTGTGGGAATGACAGCAGCAGATTCATCATTAATATCTATTAAAGCAGAAACGTTATTTAAAAGCACTTCCTGTTATTTAATGTTGACATTGTAAATGAAAAAGAGTGGATATAATAATATAATACACATTTAAACACATGTACAGTGTTCAGTGAGTGTAATATGTGTGTAATGACCGTGTTAATAGTGTGAGTCTGTGTAAGAGCTACTACTACACTTGTACTTAAACAGGACTAAGCAGGTGATGATGGATGGATGGATGGTTAGTCTTGATAACTAATGTAAATGGAGAAACAGAGAGAAAGTGATGAGATGTAAATCTCTCAGCACTGTGACATCACCAGTCATTTTGTTTGGGGGGGGAATAAAGCTGTCAGATCACGTGAGCTTGATCAATCCTGCCAGGTTTCTCTGCGTGAAAACTGTGGATGTAAACCGTGGCTGAAGGTCATGTTGGTGAAGGTTTTGAAAGGTGGTTGCTATAGTATATATTGTGGTTGCTGGGGTGTTGCTGGGGTGTTCCTGAGAGATTTGTTGTGGTTGCCAATGTGTGTAGTTCACTGACATGGTAGTTTTGGTGAGGTGTGTTTGAATGCTATATTAGGTGCTTGCCAGTGTGGTAGTGCCCAAACATCATAATATTCTATAACATATATTTCAAAAGCATACACAGAGAATATCAAATGGTTAATAACAGTAATAATAATAATAATAATAATAATAATAATAATACATACATACATACATACATACATTACAGACTGTAGTCTCTGTTTCTCTGTAGACTTTGTTGTTCAGTGGTCAGGACCCCCCACAGAGCAGGAGGATCATCCTCAGTGACACTGATGTGGTGGTGGTGTGTCAGAGCTGCTGGAGACACTGTGTCACTCACTGTCCTCTATTAGACACACCTGCCTTGTTGGTCTTGTAGATGTAAAGTCAGAGACAGCAGCTAAGCTCAGTGTGTGTTGGTCCTCTAGTCCTTCATTGGTGGCACTCTTGTCTCTGCACACATTAACACACCACCACCACATCAGTGACACTGAGAATGATGCACCAGCTTGGGGGGGGGTGTTTCCTGATCATTGAAGAACAGGCTGAAGCAAAGCATACAGAGAAGGCCTTCAGACTGTAGAGAGGGCTTATGGGTAATGAGAGGCTGGTCTGATGAAGCTTCCTGGCTGCTGTGTTTACTGTGTGAGCGCTGAGTCTCTGTGCTGCTTATATTGTTTTTAGCACATCCTGTCTTCACATCTGTGGGGTTTATTTTTGAACTGCTTCCTGTGTGTCATTTCATTCACTCATCTCACATCTCCTCTGACTAAAGCTCATCCACCCGCTCACTTACATACAGTCATCTACAGGCATTAACCCTCAACCATCAAACGAACTATTTAAAGCTCTTTATTTGACCTCCTGACCAGTTAGACATAAAGAAATGATACCACACATTACATGTGTGAGTGTAGTGTGGTTTCATATCTGATACATCCAGAATCTGTTGTCACAGCATGTTGTTTAAACAGTCAAAAACATACAGAACGTATTTAATGTTGACATTCTCCGGTACATGCAGTGCAACGATAGTCCACCAGGGGGCAGCAGGCATGTATCAGATTATGTACATCAGCTTTTTCTTATTTATTTAGTTAATATGTATATATAACATGTCTTGTCTTTACATCATGACTTAAGTTGAGTTTTGTTACAGTATGGTCATATGGATGGTGTTTCTGTAGAACATCCTGTCTTCTGTTTAGGTCGTCAGGCTGCTTCTGGTTGTACCTGTCTGTCTTGTTGCTGGTCCTCTTAAAATGTTCCAGCAGAACTGTCATCTGAAGTGGTCCTGTCTAAAATGAGCCTGAGGAAGTGTTAGTGGTCGCTTTGAGGGCACAGTGCAGTAAAGATAGTGCTAGTGCTGTAACATATTTATTATTTATTGTTTACCAGACATCTGTCCTTCAGTCCTGAAAGCACTGCAAAACATTTCTTAGTGAGTGAAATCTAGTCTTAAAACTAGTTTAAATGTCAATCATTTCTCATAACTTTTCTGTTACGGTACCAATGTAAGCCAGAGGGCGGAGTCAAGCTCCCTCTGGAACACAGCCCCATTAAAAAAAAACCCAGAATAAGGACATGTCCGGATTGGACTCATGTCCAGAGAGGAGAGTGGCAACTAAAAAGTGGAGGATAAGCAGCCGTAAACACTAAACATGCTGGGCATGAATGAGTGCAGCAGCAGGTGGAAAGATGTGGTGCACACACACTCCGCTGCACCTGAAGGAAGAGGAGGGACAAGACTTACCTCACGGGTGTTAAAGGCTCTAGCCTCTCTCGAGGTGCCCTGCCCTTCACATTTCTTACTTCTTTTGAGTTACATTATTAAGTCCATGATCTGACTATATTGGCAGATTCGTTTGCTCTGATTTTCTTGCTCTGAGATAGTTTTACTTAACGTTACTTAAACCAAGTCCATTTTAAGTGAATTAGTCTCATGACCAGATTACAGCTCTCACAGGACAGACAAATCCAGGTTAGCAGACTCCCACTGATGGCAGCCCAGTAGTTTTAGCTTTAGTGGAATGCAACCGGCCATCTCATCATGTGCAGGTAGTGCAGACAGCAAAATAAGATCAAATCAAATAAAAAAGAAATAAAGATAGACACTAAATAAAGGTGCCACCAGGGCACGCCAGATTAACAAGGCATGGGGCACTGCACAGACTACGAAGAGGAGATTTAGATGATCAGTCGTGGCAGAGTAACCGTCCCTGTAGAGAAGGACTGCCAGTAGAATAGGACCCTGTGGACACCATGTGTAATGCCAGCTGTGGGCTAGCGGGGTACAAAGACCCCCAGCATTGATCTGTGTTCTCTCCTCAGTCCCAACACTTTGGGATGTGGTGGTGGAGTTGCAGATGAGTTGGTGCTGATGATCATCCAACATCCTGATGGTCTTGTGGCTGAATACAATCAAATCCTCACAGCAAAGCTGCAATATCTAGTTGAAGGTCTTCACTGGACAGCAGAGACTCTAATAAAAGAAAGGATGGACGAGCGGGTGTCCCTTTATTTTTGCCTCAGTAGCGTATCTGTGCTGTATGACTGATGTTAAGTGAACTGATTCAGCTCCTCTGCTGGTCTGCAGGCGATGGACTCTGCTCTGGGTTGAATATGAGGTTCTGAATGATGCTAGAACGCTAGAACAGTAAGGATGTAGCTGATGAGGAGGCTGTTAGGAGCGAGGACGGGTGTGTGTTGTGTAACAGTTGAAGCTGTGGGAGTATTTGGAGGCACCTCAGAAACGTTCTTCTACATCACATCAGCACAGACACATGTTCACACGTCAGACGTGATCACTTCTCGTGATTAATAGTGTTTAGTGAGGTTAGCGTGTCTGTAGTACTGTAGAACCGAGAGCTCAGAGGGGGGGGCGTTTTTCCGGTCTTTTACCGCCAGTGAAGACTGAGATGCTCTAAAACTTTGCCTGTGATTGACTGTAACTCTGATCTGAGGCCTGAAACAGCCACGTACACACTTGTGTGTCGGCGCTGCTGTGATTGATTATGAATATGAGAAGATTAAATTGAGATCGTGGTGTTAGTGAAAAGATTATCTTCTACCAGTATGTTCCACTAATTCTCACCAAATAACAGCTCAGAACTGGGTCAGCGTGATGCTGGGATGCTGGGATGCTGGGTAAGAGTGGCTCTTAGGGACCACCTCTGGCTGCCACCGGATCATTTATAACAGTTTGAGCCCCACTGGTGCCACGATGTTGGGATTACAGCAGTGGAGCGGCCGTGACGTGGGCTGCAGTGCTCGCATTAGTGTTGGCGTCATTCGTGCCTTCAGCAGGGTGGCAGAGCTGGCGGGGGTGGGTGGGTGTAACGAGGGGAGTTCCTGACCATCTGTTCAGGGATGTGACCTACTCTCACTGCATTACAGCTGGAGCACCACTCTCCCCTCCCTCTCCCACCTTAATCCCCATGTTTGTGTCAGAGAGGGGCTCCAGACTGCTCCCTCTGAACTCAGTGACTCGGTAAGAGGCCCAGCTGGTGGCCCAGTACTGTCTGCAGATGGCACTGTTTGGCATTTCTGATGTTCTTCACTGGATCATCTCAAAATCTCAATGTGTGGGTTAAGTTCTTCAGTCATAATTCCCATAAACCCTCAACGTTCCCATCAACCATCAGGACCGCTTCTCATTTAGACTCTTGGCTCATCTCAGCGCTTCTTCTTCATGAGTCCTCTTCAAAAGCCTCCAGCATCTCATCCTCACCTTCACAGCTTTCTGACTTTCTTCTCCTCTGAGCTCCACCCTAAAGGGGAGGAGTCATATAAAAGCTGAAAATCTTCTGTATACTGTATACCCCCGAGACCCGGACACGGATAAGCGGATGATGGATGGATGGATAAACCCTCTGTCATGTCCTCAGTGATTAGTTTTGCTGATGTTTGAGTCCCAAACAAACAGAACTGAGTACTGAGGTTCTGTTCTGCTAAAGGTGCCCTCTCCATCATGTCCCTTTAGTGCCACGCAGCCTAAAATAAAAGAGTGCGACTGAAAATCAGAACATGGCGAGCAGATTCAGAGAGAACCCTACAGAACCCAGTTGTAAGAGGTCGATGAAGCTAAAGTCTGTTTGTTTATCAGAATAAAACATAACTGCAGCTCTAGGACTTAATGACCAGCCGTAAAGAGTGAAAAAGACGGAGTAGAGCCTGTGGGTGGTTCCAGGGCAGAATTTGTGGTTCTGTTGCTGGTTTCCTGAGATGTTCGGCATTTGTTTTATTGGGAATTTGCACGTTGTTGTGTTGCTCGTGGCATGTAAAACGGATTTGAAAAGCTCAAACGACCTTAGTGCTTATGCAACCCAACTGGACAGATGGCATCTCAAACAAATGACGCCAGTTTCTCAAAAGCCTTATTCTCCACAGATGCTTGTTCAAATCTCACAAAGGCTATTTTTTACACTTTTATTATGTCTGAATGTCACTCAGTCTCCTCTGACGGGGTCTCCACGACCTCGAAGTGACTCAGAAAGCAGAAACCACCATCAAATAGCACTGGAGACAAAACTACTATACTGCTTGTTAAGTTCTACTAGCAGGTGCTATGACCCAGTTTAGGGTTGAAAATAGTAACCCACCCGCAGACCCGAGAGTGACCACAGAGGGAGGAAGAAAAACACAGCAGGTCTGTCATTTTCACACTGAAGTAAAAATACAGTCAGGGCGGCATCAACACCAGCTCCACTACTTATATTGACTGTGGTTGAGGTTGCAGTTCTCAGAAAAGGAACAGAGGGGGTCCAACTCCAACCTGATTGGTCCAAGAGCTGTTGTAGATCAATAATCATGATGTTAACCTGATGATGGAGCATCAGTTGTGCAGCATTGCTAAGGTGATGTAGCTGGTAAAAAGTGATCAGTCATATAATACTGCTTTGTGAGACAGAGTTTTGGTACTTTTATTTAGTCAGTCAATCAATCAATCAATCAATCACTCAATCAATCAGTTATTTTACAAAGAACTAGCCAATCAATCAACCAACCAACCAACTACCAACGCAACCAACTTAACAACCAACCAACCAATTAACCAAAAACTCAACCAATCATTTATTCAGTGAACTTACCAACCAATTAACCAACTAATCATCCAACCAAACAAACCAACCACACTGCAGCCCAACCACACAAACAACCAACCACCCTCCCACCCACCATACCTCCCAACCAAACAACCAACCAACATCCTAAGCAACTACCCACCCAAACAACTAAACAACCAACCAACCAATTAACCAAAAACTCAACCTATCAATTATTCAGTGAACTTACCAACCAATTAACCAACTAAATATCCAACCAACCACGCTGCCGCCTAAGCACACAACCAACTACCCTCCCACCCACCATACCACCCAACCAAATGAACAACCATGCTCCCACCCAACCAACCATCCAACCAACCAACCAATTAACCAAAAACTCAATCAATCAATGATTCAATAATCTAGCAAACCAATCAACCAACTAATCAGCCACCCACCCACCCTACCAAAATTAACCAACCAACCACCCATCTTCCCATCCAACCAAAATTAACAAACCAACCACCCACCCTTTTACCCAACCCACCAACAAAACAACCAACTAACCACTCACCCTCCCACTCCACCGACAAACCAGCAGCCCTGTGTTAATGCCCTAGATGCCTCCTGAGGAAATGAGCATGTGTAGTTCATTGATGTAAATGTAAGAACACTGTGGTTCTTAAACAGCTGTGGTTCTCACAGGTCTGACACACAGCACAGTTACTGGAGTCTAAACTCAAAACTCTGAAACCACAGCTGGACCCTGTTGTACCTCTGACAGGCCTTGCTGTGAGATACGAGAAGACCAAAAGTACTTGAACCCGTTCAGCTACTAAAAGTATCGCTGTTACGTTTTCCCCCATGTCAGCCTGCCCCCCCCTCCATGTGTGCAGTAGATGAGTGACTGTGTGGGAGGGTTTGGTTCACTTCCAGCTGAACGTGGAGGGATGCTGTCAGTACCTGTGGAGAGCAAACCTACCTTCAGTTCAGCTGAAAATAGCAGAACACGGCTGGTCCACTGGGCCGGTTTACCAACAGCTTGAGCTTCAGCACAGCTTTGACTTCCGTCTCAGTGTCAGTGTGAGATTTAGTGGGAGCAGAAATACGAGAAATGAATCCAGAGAAGAAATATTGATTTAATGGAGCGATACGTCTGGCCCAGATAAACATTATAAGCCGCTCACATCAGTCTCAGTCCTGCATGAGCAGTGATCTGAGCTCAAAGTGAGATCTTTATGAGATCTCAGGAGAAACAGGAGACGTACGCTAAAGACTCAGACGTGTCTCCATCTGAGCTGATTGTTGTGTTTGGTGTAAGATTAGTACTAGTGCACGTTCAGCTGTAACACACACTCAGACTCAGCACACACACTTTATTCAGAGGACCTTCTCTACGAGACTGCAGGACCTGATCTGTTCCTCAGGCTGTTCTGCATGTTTCAGTAATAAACCATCACTGCTGTCGTTCTCAGGTGTTTATGACCTACTGTAATGAGGACTATGACAGGAGGAACGATGAAGTGGACCCCATGGCTGCATCCGCCGAGTATGAGCTGGAGAAACGAGTAGAGAAGCTTGACCTGTTTCCTGTAGAACTGGACAAAGGTATGAACTAGGGCTGTGCATCTGTCCAATAATGACGATCCGATATGTATCTCGATTCATGCGGTACGATACGATTCAGAAATGATTTATTTTAAATTGGACCGATTCGGTTCAGTAGGATTTTGATATGATTGGGTTCAGTATAATCAGGTAGTAAATAATACGAGTGACTTGTTTAAAACAGATAATTTTACATTCAACATAA